>VXBH01008695.1:613381-676015 GCA_013400035.1 Rynchops niger | reverse complement strand
TTTTTTTCATATAAGTCATTCTGAAAGTGAAATGACTTTTTTTATACACTCAAGCCTGGGAGGTGTCACTCTTTAGAGGCTTTTTAAAAAAATTGAGAACGCTTAAGTTGTGGTCAAGCTGAAGAATTTCTACTCAATACAGTGAATAGCACTGGTGAGATATCTATGTACATAATATTGGATGAACTTAAATATATTTTTCAGGTAATATTAAATCTGGTACATTTAGAACTATTAAACTTTCTGATTCTGAAAGGATAACCCAATGCATCTGCCAACAGATTGTACGAAGGCAAAGAACAAACAGAATTTGAAGAATCTATGAGGAGACTCTTTGAATCCATCAACAACCTGATGAAAAGCCAACATAAAACTGCTATTTTGTTGCAGGTTGGTGTTTGCTTGGAAACAAGTTGCATTTGGTTTATTGTATGTTTTTTGGTTTGTGTGTTTTTTGGTTTTGTTCTTTTTAAATTGCAGAGAAGACTCTTAGAAAATTTATCCTTTGTGTTTCTTTTGTAATTCCCCTTTATTGGAAGACCAAGTTGTCTAATAAATTGAAGACTAGGTTGAAAAGGTCAGGAGAAGATACGTTTATATAACGTTATGAATGTAGTGAGTGAAAGAAAAATGTGAAGATCTTGGAATCTTTTAAGGAATCTAATGAAGTGAAGCCTTCAGTGGGAGCTGAATGTTTCATTCTTGAGTTTCTTCAAACAGGGATTCCACCATCTTAGTTTGAAAAGTAAACTTTATACTATCAGCCTTTTGGAGGTATGTTACTTAAACAACTGAAAATAGGGTAAAGGTTTCCCTTTCATGTCAGTGTTAGTTACTCAGTGGCTTTGGAATCTGATGTTTTAAGAAAGCTAGAAAAGAAGGAGCTTTTAAGATCATTAATATAAAAAAGCTGGTATTTAATTCTGTATTAAAATGGAAAACTATCAACACTTCTTATAAAGTAGGAAGCAGAAGATTTTATTAGACAACTGCAGTATTGATGCTTCATACATTCTTTATTATGAACTCATTGTGTTTATTTGGCTTGACATTTCCCTCTGGTTTGGTGTTTTGATTCCTTTTGCTATGACTTATACTAGAGGTGGAAACAAGTGAAAAATTCTGTCTTGAATAAATCCTTATTGACTGATCTTGAGATTTGTATTATCTGACACTTTGCATGGAGTATTAAGGAGCAACTGCAAAAGAGCTAAAAACCTAAATGTTACTTTAATTATATAATACCAGAACTACAGTAATGTTCTAAATACATTTGAAAATCATTCACATACACTCTGTTGTTATTTGACAATTCTGTAAAGACCTTCCTGGGAATAGTTTGTATGTTTGAAAGGCACTGCATCAGATGCAGGAGAAATTTTGGAGGAAGGAAAAAGGTCTTTACTATAAAGTAATACTGAAAGAGATACTTTATATGATAACGTCTGTTCTTGTGGTACTTCTACTGTATTAATATGTTAACTAACAAATAATCCTTGGAGGCCTTTACGCTCTGCGAGAGAGGGATGTCATGTCACTGCATGCCTCCCTACCTTGATCTCAAAATGGTTGTGTGGGATTGTCCGTCTGTGTTTCCTCTAATGAGCAGCGTAGTCTCTTCTTGAGAGTGACAAGAAATGGTTGTAGAAGACTGTTTTTCTTGCTTAACTGCTGCTGGGATGCATTAATGGGTTTGCAACCAGCAATGCTGACTCTGAAAAGGCTGATGGGTGTGCTTAAAACACATGGTATTGTAACATTAATGGTGTGTGTACTGATGAATGTTGATTGTGCTTATTGTGATTCCCATATTTCAATATTCGGTGCTAGTTCTTAATGTTAGACCTGCTTAGCAAAAATATACTGTATCTTTGCTGGTGCTTTTAAGAAATAGTCGAACCTTGAATATATAACTGAACATCTCTTAGAAGGACTAAACAAAAGATGTCTATGCAAATTCTAATGAGCATGTAAACGTTTTAAAGATACACTAGCTATTTAACAGTTATGCTTTGCCCAATACCATCTTAAACACGAATATTTTGTTTTTCTAATGAGTGCTGTCAGTTGTGGAAAAAGTGGATCGTATATATTCAATAACCATGATGCAGTAGTGTGTTTTTTAGTATCTAAATCTGCACCAGCTACGGTAAGTTTTCTTTTTATCTGAAAAACTTTGCGGCAGCTCTGAGATACTGGTTCATATCATAACTTTGCTGTTGTCCCCACTACTGATAACTCATACAGACATATTTCTGGATGAAACCTACCAAGAGTTTGATTTACATACAGTAAATAAAAACTCCTGCATTAATGTTATAAAATTCCATTAGGAGAGGCCTGGAATGAGAAGTATCCCACAGTAGTTAAGTGCCTACTTCTGAAAATAAGTTTGTGGGGAGAAAAAACAAAAAAGGACACTGCATCATAAGCTCCATAGGCATGTCAATCATGATAGCTTTCACAATGGACGGTATGATTTTCTGTGCCTATTTGGAGGAGACTTCAGTTATGATACTTGAGACTCCTGCTCTGGTAGGTGGATATAAGTTGTGCATAATAGGCCAGAAAAATGGAGATAATTTTTGTATTGGGTGAGATGGGACAGAAGGGGGTAAAAATAAATTCATAAGTCTGCCTAAAACCAACACTGATTTCCCTCCCCTCATATTAAGTTTTGGGTTGACTGTGGTAGACAACGTAGTAGTACAAAGTTTGCAGGATAAGGGACAGGTGATTATTCAGAGATATTACAAACATGCAGGACTCCACAGTTGTTACACTTTGCATACCCGGACAGGAAAGTTCAGAGTCTATTGGAAAAATAGAGAAATAATCAGAATATCAAAACAGCCTTAAATCTGTCATATTTGAAGTTATCATTGATATGACTTAATGTGGAACATAGATTGGTAAGATCAATTGAATGAGTTTAAGTGGATTACAGTATGAAGATATCAGAGAAGAAAGTTTTAGGAGCCCTGAAGGATGTTAACTGGGTTTCTCAGGATACTGAAACTTGAAATAAATTAGTTTGCAGAGCCTTGGAATGTGAATTCTTAGCTCTTACTTCACCCTTGATTGTCCAAATACCTATGAGGTTTAGCTTTAGAAGATTTAAAGTAGTATTTTGAAACCTGAAATGTCTGTTGGTCTGTGCTAATAATTTTTTTTTTTTAAACTTGGAACTCAGTATTTTAGTCAGTATTAATTTCCCAGTCATTTCTACGGATAGCAATCATACTCAGACTTGTGTTGAATATTAATTCAGTCAGGAAAAGGTTGTTTATAAAATTACATGTCATGTGAAACAGCCTATTCAGTGCCAGAAGCACTTTATTGTTTCAATTTAACTTTATCTTCTGAGTGTAATCTTACTTCCTAATCTGTTACATGCTGTATAAGTATACAAAAAATTAAAAATCTAGCTTTTCAATCTTTTGTTCCAAAGCTGTCTGAAGTGGATAGATGCTTCAACTTATTTTACTGCCCAGTCTTTGGGAAGGGTAGAAATCTGGTTCTTTTTTGCAGTGCTGTTTATTTATGCTTTGAACTGAAAATTGAATTGTTGATTTATTATTGGTAAACTGGAAATTTACATGTAAATCCAAACTAGGGTTTTTTTTTTTTACTTCAGGCATTGGTGAAGTTACCTCTTTTGTTTAAGGTTACAGACAGAATGCTTCTCAACTTCAGCATTTTACTACAATTAGGGTTGTAATTTCAATATCTTAACTTTGATGATGTTTGAAAGCAGCCATATAACCTGGACAGAGACCTGATTTTAGGTCCTGGCGTGTTACTTGTCAAGAGATTGCCCCTTGCAGGCAGCGGGCAATCTCCGTTAGAGGGACTGGGAATGTTATAAATTCACTAGTACAAGTATCAGTGTGCGTGTGCAGGGTAAGGGTTCCTCCTTTTAAGAGACTCCTCACAGTTTTTTCTTGTAATTATTTAAAACAATAGTTTCAGAACTGTCGTGATACTGACTTACTGGTGGTGGCACTGATCTTCCTAGATATTAGACTTAAACCCTTGGTTTGTTTTTTTTTCCCCATTTATTTTGGCAGGGATGATATTACAGGTCTGTTTCATTTATCGGTTGCTTCTCTGTTGCCATTGTGGATGAATTTTAGTAGTTTTAGGGATAGTTTTTCTTAAAGTCTATATTTCTGAGAATAGACTTCTTGAAATCTGGAAAATAGGAAATAAATTTCCAGCATCTGCAAATAGTTTGGTAAAGGGAGAATCTCGGGGTAAGGGAGTGTGGGGAGGTGTTAGTATCTTCTTCCCTGTCTCTTAGCTCTCAGGGAAAAAGACATTGTATTTCTGCAGACATATTTTGTGTCTGTGTAAATCAACCTAGATTTTTGGGGCATAAAATCTGATTATTTTAAAACTTCAGATTATATTTTTTATAAGGTCATACTGTTGATGTCTGATTTATAGTCTGCATTTGCCCTTTCATTGTCAAGCTTGTGCTTTCAACCTTAAATAACAAATCAAGCCACAGCTTCTTTTCCAAAAGCTGTTCTGTAGCTGTTTTTGTTCCAAAAGCTGTACAGATAGTCTTGTCTGTTGCAAATGTCAGCTATATGCAGCTTGCTTCTAGGCACTGATTTTAGAAAGTAGTAGTACCAATTCTGTGTGTGTTTTCAGAAACCTTGTATGACATGTTCTCAAGGTCATGGAAACATAAGAAGAAATGGTCTATGGCATTGAAAAGTATGCAAATAATTTAATATAGAGATGCTACCTTTCTCCTCTCATTCTTACCCACACGTTTTTGATCCATGCATACTGCTGCAGTAGATTCTAAGAACTTAAGACTGCATAGATTGCTTATGAGAGAATAAGACTAGAAAGGTACTGCTGGGTATGCTTTCATTGTGGTCTACAGTAGGGAATGGCATAGTAACTTGTTAAAGTTGCCTTGATAGCAAATAAAATTAGACTAAGAAACAGAGCATTGATGATTTCTTAGAGTGTTCTTTTCATCTCATGGGTACTTGAATTTCATGAATATGTATAATATAATATTGCAAAAGAGGGCAACTAAGAAAATAAGCTTGGTCAGGAGAAAAGGTTAAAATAAATGTAACAGTATATTGTGTATGTAGGAAATAATTTTCTGCAATGCTCTGGGTTTATCTGTATCCCACTTAAAAAATTAATCTCTAAGGTCTGCAGAAGGCAGAACATCTTGTACTGCTTACTAGGAGATTTTTATGACTTCATTAAGGGCAGTGCTCAATCGTGTCCATAGTGCATCATTTGAAGCAATTATTGCAAATGAAACTTGGGAGTTTTAAAGAATGCAAGGGATATGCTTGTTATTGTACTTCAGTTGGTACTACAGAGCTGCAGAGAAATGGCAGATATAGCCTCCTCATACAAGTGCAGAATAGGGAATATGTGGGAAGGCAGATGACAGCAGACAGCGCAATAGACCAAGAGTCAGGGGAGTACTGCTTGAAATATTTTTTGGCCACTGGTGGCCCTATCCTTTATCAAACATCTTGCACAGTAACTATGAATTGGTGTAAAATGGAATTCAGATGCTGCTATTGTACAGTATCTTCATATAGTATTTATTGCGTGAAGACCAAGGAACAACACATTGTTGAAGTAAAAGTGGGTCTAGGACGAGTTTCTAGATCACAACAGGTATTTGTACGGGTGTTTTAGATTGTCCCAATGTTTCACAGACTTGTTTTTTTAAGAAACAAACAAACAAACATTTTTCCCCAACCTATTTCCAGGAGCTAACAATGGTTAAGACCAGTAGAAGATAGCATCTGTTTGTTGAAGTGGCAAAAGCTTTTTAAACACTGCTTTGACCTTCTCAGGATTATGTATGAATGTGGGGATGAGATCTGCAGAGGAATGACTTTTTATCTGAAGGCATCTTAAGCCAACATTGAGCCAGTTTGAAATACTGTATACACCCTTGCTGCAGGCTAAAAAATTCTTTCTTTTTGAATCAAGACCTGAATAGTTCTCTCTTTTTGTTTGTTTGTTTTAAAAGTTGGCTAGTACAGTGGAAGCTTGTAGAAACAAAATGATAGCTTTATGGTGTTCAAAAGGTCTAAGTGAGAGACAAAGCAAGCTGTGCTCTGATTGTCTTTATGCTAACCTCCCTGCGCCCTATAAAGAAGAGATTAAGTTTTTAACCAGGAGCTTGCTGTTTAGAGATATAGGGATGTATGTATTCTAGATAGGCTTCATTCTAACCCTTTTCCGGAGTGGCTATTTCATCTTTGTTGAATGTTTCAGTATAGAAGCACTGTGATGTTGATAGCTATTGAGGAAACAGTCGACAGCTTAGCATTTAGTGACAAAGCCAAAAGCTTTTCAAACCATCAGCACATTAAAATTTCAAATTGGTAGCTGGAAAGAAAAATACTTCTTCCTTGGTATTTGTGATTTCAACTGTATATTCATACTAATATTCTCCTACTGCTTATTGTGGTTTTGATGTGCTTCTCAGTTTCCTGTTGGCCTTGCCATGCCCCTTACACTCCCTCTCACTAGAAATACTTGAGTAGGCTCTGCTTTTATGTTGTATGTCTTAATGCACTCTATCACAACTGTTGTCTTATCATTGGTGTACATAAATTTAATTGTCCTGAACAAGCTGGAATATTGATGCTGTGGGGTGGCTTGTATGTATTTCAGGTGTTCAATTCGTGCATTTGCAATGCATATTCATGAAGTTTTTGTTTAGACTAATCTTTGTATGATAGTTCAAATGATTCCTGTTGTTTGAAACCAAGTTATAAAATCTCAGGAAAAGCAAATTCTAATTGTTAGAGGTTTTGTCATGTTTTGTGGCTGAGATTCAGTGACTCGTTGACTTCATGCAATCTGGTTCTGAAAAATATCTATACATTGAGTTAGAATTCACTGCACAAGACCAAACATTAGTTATTATTTCTGGTCTGGAAACATTTCAGCGTTGCTTACCCTTTTTATCTTCAGTTAGGAAAGGGATGAAAGTGGCACAAGAAATTATAATTCATCTGTTTCAAAAGGATAGCAGGCATATGTTTATTCTGTTTTATAAAAATCCAGACCAGTGTGGCTTTGTATCATATGGAGTACGCAGTTGATGTAACGTTCTTCAGTTACAGCCCTTGGTAGGGCTTCTGCTGTTGTGAGAATTGGTCCTGTGAGTTTTTGTGGACTCCAGGCAGTTATCTAGATTTTTTTTTTTTTTTGTTTATGTAGGGCAAAGGCTTAGATCTCATGATTCAAGAAGGCTTTTGGGAGTTGACTTGCAAACTACCTCTTGAGTTTCCTCTACAGGAGAGAAGCATTTAGCTTAGTGGTTAAAACGGGAGAATCTCTTATGACATATAGCCATACGTGTTTATTAGCAAGATGTAGCTTTTTGCTCTGTCATGCTAAAATCATTGGCGACTTCTGTTTCTTTGTAGAAACTATCAAATCACTTCACAGCAGTGGTTTCTGAAACCTGGTGTGAGAGATGGAACCTGATTTTATAGTATTATTTTGAAAGCATATAACTGTGAAACCGGGAGTGTTTTCACTTAAAAACAGCGCTAGGCCTATGTCTAGGCAAACATAAGTAGTCAAGAACTTACCTAGATGAGTGCAGTATAGAACACTTTCTGATAATTTTTAGAGTTAGTAGCTTACTCTAGGTTTATATAGTTTGTTTTACCCTATCGTAACTTAAATTTCCTTATGCTGAATTTAAGAGACATAAGTAGTCAAGAATTGTGTTCCACTGGTTCCAGGTTTACAGTCTTTTTAGACTTGCTATCATGTATACAGTAGTTCATAATTAAAAATCACATTTGCTTGTATTTAGTTCAGTTTATCCCTTATTGTAGTTTAAAATGTGTACAGACTTCAGGGGCTAGTGGAAACATACTTCTGTTGGGACTTCTTAAAATTTGTTTGGGTTTTGGGCTTTGCCAGTGTAAAATGGAAGGTGTCATCTTTACTGTTTTGTTACAATCCCTATAAACAAATGACATAAAGCAAGAGTTACTCCTGTTTTCATGGTGGGTAGTATACTCCACTATTCTGAGTGAGAAGAAATGGTGCAATTTCAGCATGCATTTATTGGATAACTTTTTTAATCCGTCCTGTAGCATACACCATATTACCTTGAAGAAAAGACAGTAAGTGTCTGTGTAATGGCTAGTTTTGGGATTTGTTTTAATTTCTTTTTCTAAACCAGGATGCATCATGGGTGGAACAGACCTACTATAAAAAAGAGCTATATCAGTAATAGAAGGCTGGGCATTACTGTAACTTAGTTTTCAGCAAAATGTTAGTAGCAATTTACACCCTAAAATTGCACAATGACATAAAGCTGTCATTACCTTTGTAAATCTTGTCATTTGGACCAAGAAGAGGTTAGTCGAACTAAAAAGTTGTAAATTGATTCTCTTTACTATGGTTGGATTTATAGCAGCATGCAAATGTAATTGATGTGATTAAATCTGTTTTCTTCAGTTGTAAGTTCATAATGGCAGCAGACATTAACTATAGCTTTTTGCTAAGAGTTTTTGCACTATAACAAAAAATTGATGCTGTGGTCAAATTTTAGATTGGCAAAAATGTTTTTGGCAAAAAGATACTCTGGTTTTCGTCTGAAATAAGAACAGAGAAAACAGCTAACTTGTTTTAGATAAATAACTATCCTTACATGTTTCTTTTGTCAGTCAGTAATGACACAGCATCTTTACACAGATTTGAACTTCCATGAAAAGGCTCCACTGTAGGTGACCTATTGAAATGGGAAGATGAGAGGGAAGGTAGAGACTTGGTGTCCTGCTTCAGATCTGTATCGATGTGGCCAGGTTCTCCTTTTTGACAAATTATTTAGCACTTTACCAAAAATACTTTCAAAACCACGGAGTCTATTTTTGCTTGGGATTTATTACAGCTCTCAGCCAAGAAGTATGGCATATCCTTTTGGATATGCAAAACATTGGAGAAATACAAGCTTGTTAGTGTAAAGATAAGTCACAAATCATTTTGTGAGCATAAAAATCATTATAGGCAGCTCTTAGTATCTAAAGTGTAAGTAGAGAAATGAGTGGACAGTGGCACAGCAAGTGTTAAGTGTTTAACATTTTTGCTTTTTATTGCAAGATTTTTAGGTATGTGTGCTTTCAAAAGGTATTGTAGAGGCCAAATAACTTTCAACCTAAAAAGGGACTTTATGACAGAATTACACAAGTTAGTCTTTAAGGATGTTAGCCTTAAATGTTAGTGATGATTTTGAGCCTGAAAATTACCTGCTTAATTATTCTTGTCCGTGTAAGAATAGTAACATGTGGCTTTTTCTCACCCTTGTCATCTTTTAAGGTTTGATTATTCCACTGCACTGTCAAAATATACCTCTGAAACTGACAGGATAAGATAAGCTATAAAATAGCTTAGCTGCAGGTGGTTGGTTAGGGAGATGATGCTCCATTTAATCTATTTCAGAAAGTGTAGCTTTAGAGTGGATAGATGACTCTTATCCTGATGTCAGCCTCCTGCATGGCACGTTTCTGGGACGGGCTATAAAGTCCAAATTTATCATTGCTTGTTTTGTGTGCATCTGTACTGTTTGTATGTTGTATATGCAGATAAGCATACAAAATTAACATAATCTGTATATCAATTCAGGTTGCTGCCTTGAAGTACATACCATCAGTTCTTCATGATGTTGAAATGGTCTTCGATGCCAAGTTGCTGAGGTGAGCTACTTGTGAACTTTTAATAGCTGTATCACATGGTGTACACAACGTATTGCTGCTGTCAACAATCAATTCCTATTGATCAGTTTAAGTCAACAAAGCTATGCCAGTTTGTACTGATCAAGACAGTGGTGGACCTCTGGGCATACGTTTTTAACAGAGTTCCCCCATGACTTACATAATGACAGAATTTGTTATGGCGGCCCAATACTTAAGCACTAATTTGGTGAATAAAATGAGCAAGTGGAACAATCTTTTTTTTTTTTTTTTTTCCCCTCTTCACCTCTCCTTGCCCCTTCCTTGAATAAACCCTATTCCAGAAAACCAAATCTGATTTTTGCAGTTTAAAATAAGATTTGTCTTTATTTGTCTGACAAAGATAAATTGCCTCTACCACACAAAAGTGTCTTTATTCCATTGAAAACAATGGAAAGTAATAAACATTTGTAAACATGGTCAAAATGTAGTTTATTCTCATCTTGTTTCTCTTGAAAGTTTTCTTTCTAACCTGCTACTGATCTCTCATCAACATTTGTGATACGGTAAATAAATCCAAGTCTTAAAAAGAAATAAATGTTTAGAAAGATATGATCTGTTGCTCTTTCTGTCTTTATTAACACATGATGAATTAATCTGTATGGTATTTATGACACTTTTCCTTTCCATGCAGCCAACTACTATATGAATTTTACACTTGCATTCCACCAGTGAAACTACAGAAGCAGAAAGTGCAGTCCATGAAGGAAATAGTTCGCAGCAACCTTTTTAAAAAACAAGGTAAATATAAAGTGCCTTTAAGGCTTAAAATAAATAGGCATGAAAATGTTGACTGAATTATGTTTTGTGCAATTCGTGTTTGAAATTGAGTAAAACTAATACTGAAAGAGTGTGAATTTCATAAGTCTAACCTGTGGAGAGGATTTGCGTCTTTCTACAAGACTTCTATTGTGCAAAACGTGATTGCTAACCTAGAACAAGGAACAGGTGGGTCTCAGAGGAACAGTTTTGTAGGGTTTTTTTCCTATGATATAATGGCTAGATGGATGGAGCTATATATATATATCCTTTCAACACATTTGTGAGCTTTGTAGTGAAGTAGGAACATGAAGTGAAACCTCGTGAACACAGTTATGTAAGGTCTCTGCCTGTTCAGAGGAAAAAAAGTCTGGTTGTGCTGTAGTCTTAAATTTATAAATTAAAAAATAAATAATGTTCTCTGTGTACTATTTTTTGCTAACATCAAACAGTTGACAGCCAAACCAAGCAGCTGAGACCATAAAGGCAGCATATATTACTTAAACCATTTTCCGGCTTAGCTGTTTTGCACTGGATCCTGTATAAAAGATGTTGAGATGTGGTGCTGGGCGACATCATTTAGTGGTAACCTGGCATTGCTAGATTAACAGTTGGACTTGATGATCTTACAGGTGCCTTCCAGCCATGATTCTGTGGCGATTCCAAAATTTAATTTATACGTACCTGAACCTGTCCATTTAATTTTTTTTTTTTTTNTTTTTTTCCTTTGGAAGAGGGCAGGCCTACTTTCCCACCATCCTCAGTGTAACCCAGTCAGGGTCAAATAGACTCTTGCAAGTGTATTTTCCTTTTCATGAGACCATTTCATGATGAAGCTGTCATTCCACTTAGCACTAACACCAGCTAACAATGTTACTGTTGCCTCAGTGGTGTTACCTGTAAGGACATTTCGTCACAGAGTTTCTCTTTTCGGTGATGCTCTTTTTAACTTTCCTTTCACCCAACCTGTCTCTACATTACTAATGGCAGAAAATCAACCTTGGATAATTGCAGGGTGTTTTCTATCTAACTGATATTTTATGATTACTTGCATTCTTTTTTCCATATTCCTTGGATTTAACCTTCAAGTTGTAATTACCATGGGGGAAAATCCACAACATGTTTAAATGTAGGTACCAAAGAGTGCAAAAAGACCAATACGCAATTAAGTATCTCTGATATAGTAGTATGAAATGTTTCTGCACGGTGCTATTGTAATATTGTGCACAGTAAATAGCAAACAAGTAATTTTTCTTGTACATTGCCATGGTTTAAAATAGAACATTCCAAAGATGCTATTTAGCTATTCATTAAATACAATTGATTCTGAAATTAATTGGGTAGAGAACCAACTCTGTTTGTAGGGTATAAACAATGCCTGATTCATTACTCCAAGCAATGAGGTAGAAGGTAATTTACAAGAATGAAAGCATATGTAGTGTATCACAAAATAGGCTGCAGCATGATAATTAAGGTAAGATTGCCAGCAGTATCATTAAATAAAGTTCATATTTATCTATAACAGGTAGTATTTTTTCCTGCCATGAATATGGATTATATTTAACTACATTGCTAATTACAGTGAAGTCTATTAATTTGCGTGTGTTTCAAATTACCATTTTTCCTTCAGGCTTTAGTATTTAGTCTCTTTCCATGTAGTTCATTAGAGTTCCAGTTCAATTCATTTACTTCTATTCCCAATGGTATTGTCTTTATAATTTAATTGGATTTCATATATTGCATAATCACAGAATTGTAGGGGTTGGAAGGAACCTTCAGAGATCATCTAGTCCAACCCCCCCAATATTGGTATTTCTTTTCCTTTAGCCATTGGTGTTTACAGCGTCTTCTAAGGAAGCAGACTTGTGAAAACATGAAAATGTGTTTAAAAAAAAAAAAAAAAAAGAAAAAAGCCAGTGAAATTTGTTTTTATTAAATAAGTTACATGTGAACCTGAAGTTCACAAAGCCTTGAGGTTAAGCTGAATTTATTGGTATGTATTCCCAGGCATTCAAAAGTTTTCAGGGTAGACTGTCATGGAATAGAGTGTTTTCGTCAGACAGGATTCTGTTGACTGCTGCTGTAACTGATCTTCAGAAGTTGTACAGTGCTACAGCACTTTTACAAGCCTTTAAATTACATTGACAGGTTTTTTTGAGGCATCGGTTTCTTGTTCCCACTCTGTAACTACAATATAGCTTAGAGGGGGTTAGGTAGTTCAGGTGTTGGACTGGCTGAATGCAGGAAGACTGATGCTTTCAACTGCTTGTCCACTTTCACCATCAAGTTTAGGAGCATTCTAAGACGATTGTGAGCTCATGCAGAGACGTTTATCCAGTTTTGTCTTCAGACAATGTTATGTCCCGCTTGATTAGGGACAAGAAGTCTTCTTAAACTTAATTTTTGATGCTTTCCTTTTAGATCACTTGATAATTCATTATTTAAAAATATTAGAGGGAAAGAAATGGTTGTCTTGTCCTGTATAAGCCCCCACCCTCCCCCCCAGGATTTGAAAGTCTCATTTATGATGTAAGAAACTATCTCCTAGCATATATCTTTCCCTTTGTATAGTGGGATGTAAAATTGATTATTGTGAAATTCTCTATTAGACCCACCAAATAAAAGTTTTGTTGGAATTGCTTCATTTCTATGTAAAACTACTTTTGATGCGTCACTGGCTTTTTTTTAGGAAACCTTTTGACAAATTCCCTGACCATCTCCATTTTTGTGAGATGACCAAATGAAGACATAGCTGTTTACAAACTACACACAATTTTTATTGTAGTTAGTGTTTCTGAGCTTATAGTCTTTGGAGCTAGATTTTTATTTGAAGCTGACTATGGAATATTCACTGACGTTATGCTGAAATTTGTAAATCAGTTTTTTATTGTTGTGAAATGTATATAAAATGCTTGAACATATGATAAAATGTGAATGTATGCACACTGCTGCTTTTGACTTTGTATTCTCTAGAGATCCAGTCCTGGTTAGGAGTTTGTGCCATAGCAGAACACTGTGAGATCTACTCCAAAGAATATAAGCACTAAGTAGGTCACACAGATGGTCAGTGGCAGGGGTGGGAATAGAGTTTCAGTCTCTTGGCTTGAAATCCAGGTCCTCTGCTCACTACTGCATGTTCAGCATATGCAAACCACTTGCTGATTTTGGAAGAACAGCAGCAAGAGACATATGTTAGCAGTAGGGGTTAATTTGCCAGATGCCAGAAGAAATGCTGAGACTACAGTGATTTTTTTTTTTTTTTTTCCTAACTGCAGAACTCTTTCTAATGTACTGTTGCTTGAACAAGATAGGTACTTGCACACACCCATAATTAGACTGGTTTCCTAACATTCATGTGTACATTACTGAGTTTTACCTGTGAAATATTCTGATTCTTTCATTACAGTGCTTGAAAAGTAGTGTTAGTTCATGTGTTGGTGAGCTAGAAGAGCAAAGATTTAAGTCAGATCTGAGACTTATTCCTTAATAAGTAAAGCACATATAAATGCGTTCTAAATTTCTGAGGTGCAGCTAAAGAAAACTGTCAGTAGGTCAGTCCTGTGCTATGAATATTGTGGGTGTGTTAGTAATTATATACAGTTGAAACTATGGTATCTTTTAAATTAGATTATTATCTTAAAATACTGTAATATTAAATTTAAACTGAACGAATAAAATAAAATATGTGAACTTTAATATAGTATGCGTAATATAGCATGATATACAAACGGCTTTGGTAATGTCATGTTTTTGTACAGTAGAGCCTCAGCAGTCTAAGATTGTCCTACTAGACTCTTTAATGAACTTTTCTGTCTGAAAAAAACAGGAAGATAATGACTTGTACTTTTGTGTTCTTTGGAATTCTTCTTTCTAAAGGTTTGAATTTGTTACGTGGGCTATGATCTGTCAGGAAATTCAAGTTTTACTCACTGTTCATAAATTCCTTTAAAATGGTTTTCTATTGAAACACAAAAATCTTTCCTGTGGATTCAGTCTTGAAATTTGTACCTAAGTTTGAGAAGATTGATTTAAGAAACACACTTCTGAGTAGTTTGTGGTTTCTTATTTTTTTGGGTTTTTTTTTTTCCTTCCTCCTTTTGTATTATGCAGTAGTGTTTTTAGGAGTACATTACCTTTAAAGTATCGCTTCAAACCCTATATTTGTTTTTTGCCAGTTCTGTTCCTGCAATATTTTCATATGGATAAGGATAGCATATGCATATCTGTAGGTATTTATCTGTGTAAATTTGTGATGAACATGTGTAGTTAAAACCATTACTTTTTTCTGTTTATGGAGGAGTAGGTGACGTGCTCGATATTGCTACTGGTAACTTTTTGTTAGACATGACCCACTATGGCAGCTTTTTTAGTACACTTTTTTTAAAAAATTTTGAAATGTGGACGGAAATCAAAATCAAGTTAGGTGGACTAGTTTTTAACAATGAACTTTAAATATATATGTAAAAACTTTGTTTATAACTACTTCATGTAGAAAAAGAGAGAACAAAGGCATACCGCAGAAGCTGATACGAAGCTGTTACTTTAGCAAAATTTTGCGTGTCAATTAAATGAAATGTGGAAACATGCAAGTTGGAATTCATCAATATTCCATAATCCAAACACAAAGCAAACTTTTAAATCTACCAGAGAGGATATGCTGACAAGCATTCGTGGTGAGCTGGCAGACTATAATGATTGCAAGCTGGAAAAGGCACCAAATGCTTGAAGTGTTGTTTTGGCTACTGCAACGATAGTGTTAGATCTGGCTGCCTTTGAATACATGGCATTACTCAGCTCCCGTGAGGAGTGGAGAAACTTGAAGGTATGCCTTCAAGTCAGGAAGTGGATGTATTCTGCAGTGTTATGCTTGGTCGCAGTCGTGTGCTGTGACCGTTAATGTTGTACCCATTCTGTATCTAACCTTACTGGCTGACACTTGCTTTGAATCATCAGCAACAGTGTTGTGTGCTGGCTTCACAGGATCAACCATTGTGTTTCTCTTTCCTATGTTAGTACTAGATTCCAGGAGACAAAAAGAATTTTCATCTTACAGTGCTGTCAGAGTGTATAGGTGACCTATGGTACCTCCCCTTTCTGTGGCTTTTATCTGAACTGTGAAATTTGAATTTAGATTTAGCAATGAATAAAATATATACAATTGTGAATTCGTGGCTTCTGGGCTCCTAGCAGAGATAAATGGCAAATAATGAAGAGGGAGGACTTTTAATAGAAAGATGCCTGCAGTTGTGAACAGATGTCCTTTGCAAAGAAGCATGGCGCTTTAACTGAGCACTTGAGTGCCATCAGAAGTCTCTCCTTGTTGAAGGAATATTGTTCGCTGATTTTATTTTTAAGTCTTTGCTCTAAATCTGTATTCAGGTGACACCTATGTCCTTATTAAATTGGCATGCCAGTTTTTAAGTGGGCCTGAAGCCATCCTAACAGATGGATATGACTAAAGGCATGCCAGGGAATCAAGAGGAGTGTTTCCTAAGGGAGATAAAAGTGGTGTTAAATCTTTATTACCATTTTGGCTGCACGTATGAGGCAGTCAGGAATGAAGCCCATCTGTGATTTTTGCTGAAGGAGACCCAAATGTCTTTTTTTTTTTTTTTTTATGACATTATTGCATTAATGACTCAGAGTTTTAATTTCACTTACCCAGTATTACAGATATCTTCTGAAACAGAATAAGGTGACTAGAGGGGTTAAAAAAAAAAAACCAACCCAACACAAAACTAAAAACGTGTTACTCATTAATCTTTTATGAGAATGAATCCACCTGTCCTTATTCAGGAAGGTGCTACCAGGGAACTTCTCTCTGAGAAGTGCATTGGACTTTGGGGTTGATAAATACATAGAACAATATATCTTTTGACAGACCTTGCTAAAATAAGTGCAAGATGCTCAAACTGTATGATGATGTTTTATGTGTTCAAATATAGTTTGGGGCAGCACATGTTTTATTCTGGCTTCTAGAAAAGGAGCCAGTCAGAACAGTTGGTTTTTTTGTCATGGGTTTGAACATTAAGGAGGAGTATATTTGTCTCCAGCAATGTTATCACATCATTTATCAAGCAAAAAAGCAGTTAGTAATTAAATAGGCATCTGCCCCTGCTGCTGTGTCTCTCCCTGATCTGTCTTGAGCTTTCTTGGGGTGGGAGAGGAGAGGTGTGTGTGTGTGTCTGGATTGCTTAGTCATAGAATCATTTAGTTTGAAAAGGCCCTTAAGATCGAGTTCAGCCATAAACTTAACGCTGCCAAAAGTCCACCACTAAACCATGTCCTTAAGTGCCGCATGTCTTTAAAGACATCTGCATGTCTTTTAAATACCTCTAGGGATGGTTACTCAACCACTTCCCTGGCCAGCCTGTTCCAGTGCTTGATAGCCCTGGAGGCCGTTTCCTCTTGTCCGATTGCATGTTACTTCGGAGAAGAGAGTGAACCCCACCTCACTACGCCCTCCTTTCAGGTAGTTGTAGAGAGTGAGAAGGTCTCCCCTCAGCCTCCTTTTTTCCAGGCTAAACAACCCTAGTTCCCTCAGCTGCTCCTTGTAAGACTTGTGCTCCAGACCCCTCACGAGCTTCGTTGCCCTTGTCTGGACCTGCTCCAGCATCTCAATGTCTTTCTTGTCATGAGGGGCCCAAAACTGAACACAGTATTCGAGGTGGGGCCTCGCCAGTGTGAGTACAGGAGACAATCACTTCCCTAGTCCTGCTGGCCACTTTATTTCCGATGCTGTTCCGATTTCAGGATGCTGTTGGCTGCCTTGGCCACCTGGACACGCTGCCGGCTGTCGACCAACACCCCAGGTCTTTTTCTGCTGGTCAGCTTTCCAGCCACTCTTCACCAAGCCTGTAGTGTTGCATAGGGTTGTTGTGACCCAGATGCAAGACCTGGCACTTGGCCTTGTTTAACTTCGTTATATTGGCTTTGGCCCGTTGATCCAGCCTGCCCAGATCCCTCTGTAGAACCTTCCTACCCTCAGGCAGATCAGCACTCCTGCCCAACTTGGTGTCATCGGCAAACTTACTAAGGGTGCACTCAGTAATGAGTCCAGATCATCAAATACTACAACAGAAAATTTTACTTTGGCTCTTTCTTTTCTTGATTACTGTCTTCCATGGTTTTCTTATTTTCTTTCTCCTTTTCCCTAGTCAATGAGTTGTTGACGCTTAAAGGAGCACTTTGCTCATTTTGCTTACTTAACTTGTGCAATGATACCTTAATATTATAATCAGGAATTTATATACCCATTGAAGAAATTTTTCTTTTCCCTAGATAATAGTGGAATTTCATATTTTGTATAATATTCCAGTGAAAAAGTTTTAATGGGGTTTTTAAAGGGGAGAGGGCATAATTACAGTTTTATGTTAATACTAGTCCACCTGCAGGCTGAGGCTGAGACCAGGGCTTGTTTGCTACGGCTGCTAGTCTTTTTCAGTTACTTTGGTTGTATGCGTTCATCAGAGCATCTTGGACTTTCATCCTCATATGGGATGACTTGAACTGGAAGGGATCTTATAGAAGTCAATTTTTGTTTTCTAAGACTATTGTCTTTTATTTATCAGTAATGTCCTAGAAGTACATTATTTGGCTTTACTAAACACAAAATAAAATAATTCTCCTGTATTGCCTTAACTAACAAGCTAGAGTTTTATCTAGCAGGCAGTCAGAAGATACAGGCAAATAGCCTTAATCTAAACCAAAATCATTAATAGAGAAAATACAATTTGCTTGTAAAAATATATTGAACAATTTTCCCATTAATTACAATTGCAGGTTTTGTTTGGCTTTTTTTTAAGAAGTAAATAATATAGCTAAGGCTAGTTATACGACCTTTGAATTTGCATGTAGCTTGACACTTCAACATTGTTCACATCTGAAAATGCACTGTAAATACTTAATTAGCTGCATATGTTAAGTCCTTCAAATAGATTCTGTATGGATCAAATTTTAATTTATATTGCGAAGTACAGCTGGGAATAATGAAGCTTGCAGAGTAATTAGCTCTTAAAACTGGAGGAAATCAATTGTACCTTCTGCCTCAGCAGTCCTTTCAGTACAATAGGAAAACTTTGTCTACACAAGAAGCCCTGATTTCTTAATATTTAAGAAGTATTGAATGGCTTTATGCATAAGAATTATTAATAAGTCAAAGACTTATTTCTTTTACCAAAATACATGTGAGTGTGGTTTTTAAATTAGTTATAGGCAATGGTGGGAATTTTGCATTCTGGTAGGAAAAGTTTTAAATGGCCTCTGAAACCCTGCTGTGGAGGAGTTTTAAACTCCATGAAGATTACTTCCACTCCTTTTTAAGGTGTCCAGCACAACTTGTAACTCATTATTGGTCATAATGGGTATCAATGGCATGTGAAGTCAGATGTGATTTAGTTATTAATATAAACATAATATCTACCTTGAAGTCCTGGCTTTTTTTCTATATCAGTATAAATTTAAAATGTACTTTAGCTAAAATACATAATTCCCCTTGAACAGTGACTTCATTCAGTCTAGTTTCTTGCTTTACTTTTGAAATAGAGCTCATTAAGTACAGATGTTTATTATGATTTATTACCCAGTTGCTTCCTGTAGCTTTAAAAGCTACCCAAAGGGAATTTTTATGTTTGCTAGCTGTTAGAAGTTTCAAGGGAGATCTTAATGGCTTAAAAATTGAGCTGGATATTATTTTGGAGAAGCGGGGGCAATAAGTTTGTTTATCCTGGCCGTTGTGAAACTGGTATGTGCATATAACATTCCTCTTTAAGTGGTGAAAAGTGGTTGCTGTTAGGAACAGGCCTGTTAGCATAGCAGCCCCTACTGAGTTTTTTGAAGCGGAAATGTTGTAAAAGCACTATTTTTAAGAATGGTAGTTAAAAGAAAACAGTTGCCAGCTAAATGTCTTATATGCTGTTGATTTGGAATCTGTATTCCTACGACATGTGATTGCAGATTAGTTAAAGGTTGGATGTGTTTGTTGAAATATTTCCATCTCCATGTTGTATTAATTGTATCTGTTACTGTGTCTTATTGTAGAATGTTAGAGTAATAGTTATGTGTCCTAATAAAAAGTGCAGTTTTTACACAGCAGGTTTAGAGCAGAGAACTTGTGACACAAAATGTTGCCATGTGTAGTCGTAGGTATAATGGCAGACAAGTATGTACAGTGATACTGTATGCAGATGAGCTTTATTACCTATCATATGAGTTGGTGTGTTGGATCCACAATGCTATAGGAGAGATGGCGGGTTTAGCTTGTGATGAATCGTTCCTTCAGCCTGTCTTGCGCATGGATAGAGAACCTGAGAAGGAAGACAGAGATGAGGTGGAGTGGGTATCAGAAAAGAGAAATTGAATTTTTGATGTCACTCAGTTCTTGCTGCATGTGTACTTTCATATAAGTTAAACGTATGTGAAGCAACATTTTTGCCTCTCTACGGATGCTGTGCAAGTGATATGGACTGAATTGACAAGAAATAGGTTTCTCCCATGTGTCTTTAGAGTCATGATTTTGATGTCTTTCCTTCTGGTATAGGAAAATTTGATGTTTGAGTCTATGGATGAAAAAAATTACAAGCCCTAAAATGTCATTATTCACATATATAGGTATATATGTAGAGATGTATCTTTGTTCCTAAATTTCTGACAGTTTCCATTCATTTTCCAAATATTCAAGATCTAGCAGTCTTCTGTAAATTTATTGCTATAAGCTGGCACTTAATGGTTGTCGTAGTCAGCTGCTGTTTTCTGTTTCTGAGGATTAGCAGCTGGTCATCTGCAGTGCACCAAGCTATTCTACCATTAATTAGCAATTTTTGCAATAAAGGATCATAGAAAACTTCAAGTTGGAAGGGACCTGAGAATGTGTCTAGTGCAACCTCCCACTCAAAATGGGGTCAGCTGTGAGGTCAGTCCAGGCTGCTCTGGGCCTACTCCAGTTGGGTATTGAAAATCTCCAAGGACAGGGACTCGGCAACTTGTTCTTTCCACTGCTTGACTTCATGATGAAGAAGTTTTTCCTTATATCCAGTCTGAGCTCCTTGTTTCAGTTGTGAGTCAATTTTTTATTTGTCTTTGTCTCATCCACTTCAAAAATCTGTTAAATGCCTGCCATCTTTCAGTAACAGACAGGAAATCCACTGCAGTCCCATTTTAATTTCTCTTTTGCAACTTCATAAGTGAGTTCCTTGCGTGTATCTCTCTGATGTGAGATACAGCTTCTATCTCAGCAGCATATGGGCTGTATGGAGAAGTTAAAAGTCTAGAAAATAACTCTTATACCCCAACTCTGCTGTGGGAATGAAACAGTCATTGCTGTTTTAGAGAAGTGGGTGTTTATACTAGTAGGTTTGGCAGGTGTTTCACTAATACACTTATGGTCTTTTTCATAACGATCATGAAATAGAACTTGGTTAGCAATAGATGTTATGTCCAAAGGAAAAAATATCTTAAATATTTTTGGAGTGGTCTGAACCTTGATGAATGAATCCTGAGCTGACCATACTATAAGTCTATTCCCCCCTGAATAACCTTAGGCTGTTGAAGGACAGTTGCCACAGATTGCAATGAAAACAGAATTAAAGTTTGTTTTCTAGCTTTTTCAAAAGTAGGTAGGTAACAATCTAATTTACAATTCGTACCTGTTTGTTGACTGAATATATAAAACCTTTATTAAAAAAAAAAGTGCTATGACATTTCAGCAAGTTTTAAAGGTATTGAGTTGCGTATAACTTTTAGCATTGCTAATGTTTCTTTGGTTTAGTTTTTGGTCAAGAAGCTAACGACACTGCATTTGTTGCATTTATAATTAGTTATTAGAAATGGTTCATATGAGCATATCAAGAAAGAATTTGCTAACTATCAAATTACGCCTCAGTTTCCGAAAACTGTATAATGTTTGATGTCTACAGCTGGTGACTACGTATCTATCAGCATTGATGACTCTTGGAGGGGAGTTTTTCCTCTGTCTCCATGGACACAAATCCACACTGAAGTGCTTTAGGAGTGTTAGTATTACCTGCTGGTACGCTCTACTAAGTGCTTTGTAAGTGCAGCTCTTTGGTTTCTGAATCAGAGTGGGAGGCTGTGGCCTGCATTAAGTGCAGGAAGCTCGTCTATGTGCAGAATCCGTCACACAAATTAACTGTAAGCTGTGTGAAATTCCTTTTTGTGCTGCTTTTTGAACAGGTCCTGTGTTGATATATGTTCTTTAACTGCTGTTTTACTAGTGAGTTCGTAATGTAGTCACTGAGAAAGATATTTCTTGTAGCTTGGAACAAGGGTTATAGAAAATCAGATAAATAGCTTTTTATTCATGTTGTGGCATTACCAAAAGTAGAGATACTTTCTGAGGCAAGAAATAACACTGCCCCTTAGACGTAATAAAAAGCTCCTAGCTTTATATGGCTTGGAGCTGTTACTTGAAATAAGAATAATCTGCATGGATAGCTTCTGTGGCTTCATCTGCAAAATTCAGAAATTTATAACCTACTTCCCATTCTTTTCCTCTCTTTCTTACACTCTTGCCTTCCTGTACTAGCACCCTTATTTGGGGGATTCTTAGCCCCTGGCTTGTTTTAAGTCCCATTGGATACAGTTTCACCATGGCTCACACTCCACTAGTTCATCAGTGAGTATGCTGTAAGTCCAGGGAAAGGTATTCTAAATCATTCTGAAAAGAAAAAATAACAAGCCGCATTTTCATTTCTGTTGGCAGTAATTAAGAAGTTTTCTAGTTTTGTTCTGTTATTTTTTCAGAAACTGTGATACGTGGTATTGATAGAAAATAGTATCCAGTTGGTGATACAAATATTTTTCCAAAGACAGACAATAATTTTAAGCAATAGGAAATGAGTTGAGTGGAAATGAGTAAGAACTTCAGCTCACTGTCTGTGACTAGAATGCTTCTGTAGTTCTATACAAATTTTATTCTGAGGTGGAACCTTTGAAGCTACATTTAACTCTGTTTTCTTCATAGGTTATCTTCATGAAGATAACAAATCTTTGAAGCATCTGCTCAGCATTCTTCATGCTGTTGTGTTGTACTCTTTAATTACATAGCACTGTACAAATAAATAAGTTGCTACTTCAATCACTTGGTGCATGTATCAAATTATAAAAAATAATCTTCTGTATCTTTTATTCCTAGATAGACAGTGCCTTCATAGAAGTTATTTCAAATTTGTGCATCTAGTCTTCCCAACGTTTCCTATAAGCGCCTCTGTCTTAAAAAGTCAATGTACACATGGGTTTGAAATGTAACGTACTATTTGTGTCAGCCTCCTTAGATTTAAATAAGGATCAATGTATGCATAGCTCTCACTCTTGTAGGCTTGATAGGCCTTTCATTAGAGTCTTTTCCTTATCTGCATTCTTTTAAGTGTACTTAGAAGTTATGTTTCAAAATGATGCACATAGAACAATTCTGTTGCTGTTTGTGTCTTATTTTCAGAAAGAATAATTTAGTTAGTTTAGTATTTTTCTTACATTAAAATCCTGTCACTACTTAAACATAGCTTATTTATAGATGCTTTGTATGTGAAGTGAATAATTCGTCGCTAAGTGTTTGGGACAGGCTAAACAGCCTTCAGAATTTAACTGAAACAAATTATTTTTATAAGGAAGGCGTGTCTTTCATACATAAGAAATACTGTTGACTTAAAAAAATACCATACAAGTTTAGGAGTGTCCCTGAGGTGTGATTGGAAGATCAACAATTCCATTTTGGAAGGGACTGTAGCTGTTAAAACATGTTGTGTTTCACTGTTTGGAGGAGGATTTATTTGGAAGTAGTATTTGATTTAGATTTGTTCTTAATAGCTTGTTTTCTTTCAGAATGCAGGGACATTCTGCTTCCTGTGATTACTAAAGAGCTGAAGGAATTACTGGAACAGAAGGATGATCAGCAGCTCCAGGTCCAAGAGAAGAAGTACTGTGTTGAATTACTCAATAGCATCCTGGAGGTTCTGAGCTGTCAAGACCCTGTAAGTATCGATGATGATGTAGATGGCCCAAGTCTGTAGTAAGCCTGAGCTGATTAGGTAGTAAATTATTGATGCTGATGAATCTCATTTAAATTTTTAATACAAGTCAGTGGCAAATTGAACTTTTCTCCTATTTTTCATAAACTTAAGTTAAAAGGCAGTTGAGGTATTAAAGGTGAAGTACTGAAATCTATGCTATCTTTTTTTATTTCTCAATTTTATATTCTTTAGTCAGCTGCTGTAAAGCACCATAGTATTGTTAAAAGCAGTGATGCTGCTGTTTTTTTTTTGCCTAGCAAATATTTAGGCACTTTTAGTTTTGACTGGTGAGTTTCAATGGAATATACATACTGAAATGAGTTAGAATGTTATGACACCAAGCTGAGTATCGACGACACCAAGCAGTTGACATGCCTGAGGATTGGGATACCATTCAGAGGGACCTGGAAAAGCTCAAGGAATGGGTCCATGTGAACCTCTTGAGTGGTTCTCATGGAGAGAACTCCACACTCACTAGTGCAGGGAGTCGTGCACCTGGGTTGGGCAGTGCCCAGTATCAATACAGGCTGGGGGATGAAGGGATTGAGAGCAGGCCTGACAAGAAGGACTTTGGGGCACTGATGGATGAAAAGCTGGACATGAGCTGACAACGTGTGCTTGGAGCCCAAGGTCCCTTCTAACCCAAACCGTTCTATGATTCTATCCTGGGCCGCATCAAAAGAAGCATATCCAGCAGGTCAAGGGAGATGATTCTGCCCCTCTACTCTGCGCTGGTGAGACCTTACTTGGAGTGCTGTGTCCAGCTTTAGAGCCCTCATCACAGGAAAGACATTGACCTGTTGGAGCGGGTCCAGAGAAGGCCACAAAAATGCTCAGAGGGCTGGAGCCCCTCTCCTGTGAGGACAGGCTGAGAGAGTTGGGATTGTTCAGCCTGGAAAAGAGAAGGCTCCAGGGAGACCTTATAGTATCCTTTCAGTACTTAAAAGGGGCCCTACAGGAAAGAAGGGGACAGACTTCTTATCAGGGCCTGTTGCGATAGGACAAGGGACAAGGCTTTAACCTAAAATAGGGAAGATTTAGGCTAGATATAAGGAAGAATTTTTTTACACTGAGGGTGGTGAAACCGTGGTCCAGGCTGCCCAGAGAGGTGGTAGATGCCCCGTGCCTGGAAACATTCAGGGTGATGTTGGACGGGGCTCTGAGCAACCTGATCTAGTTGAAGATGTCCCTGCTCTTTGCAGGGGGGTTGGACTAGACGACCTTTAAAGGTCCCTTCCAACCCAAACTATTCGATGTTTCTGTGATTATTCGAAGTATTTAGAATAATTTTAAAATTTAATCTTTTTTCTTTTATAAAAACCTTTGTAGTTCCTGAGAAAAATGTTTTTCAGTGTGCAAATGTTGTAGGCTGTGGTTTCTGCTTTCAGCACTGTCTGTGTAAAACAGATTACTCTTTACTGTACTTCACTTTGGGTTTCTTTCTTAGGCTCGTGGAGTTTTGGAACACTGCAGAAATTGTGATCTGGGTGGTTGCTTTTCTCATTTGAGAGGATATTGAATTGACTTTTTAGTCCCTCACTTATTAGTGACCATTAGGTTATTTGATGAAGTTTCATGATAATTTGAAGAATTTATTCTGACATTAAGAACCTCATTTCTCCTATGAATATGTGCTGGTTTCTCCTGAGCTATGTTTTTTTGATGCAGGTGTTCAAACTTTTTAGGTTTTGTATAAAGGCAAGTTGTCATTTTAATCGTTTTTCTCTATGGGTCCTTAGATCATTTTCTGCTAATGAAATCATTAACTGCATGTTGGTTTGTTTCATAAAAATATTTGAGTTTGAAACTGAAGAGGCTTGTATGTTTGTGCAGGGCAATCTTCGTGTATATTCTGGGCTATTTTCCTCCTCCTTGTAGACATAAGAAATTCATGAGGGATTGTTACAAGGTGATACTTAAGAGGTATTGGAATATTTGAATTTCAAATGGAATTTGTAGGAGAAATGATGAAAGCATGACAGGGAAAGAGTGGAGTTACAAGTTTGTAGGGCTATAATGTAAAGTAAACCAGTTTCATTACTGTATACTTTAAAAGGTGAAAAACAGTCATAAAGCAAGATGGATTAATACTTTCTGCATGTGAACCAAATAAATTTAGTTTATTTTCAAACTTAACAGTTGCAGTCCATAGTAACAGTAGCTGATATGTCAAAGACTTGTTAGTCCTACTGAAAACATGGGTTTGGAGCTCATGTTTGTGTGAGGGAGAACATTGCTATATGCAGAGCAGCATGAAGAAGTTGAATTCTTGTTGCTTGGTAAGGCTTATATGTAGCCCCATGACGTCTGAAGACTATTTTGTAGATTATAACTTGTCCAGTTTCCAAGAGTAGGAACTGATCCAGAACGATATAGAAAGAGGAGGGGCTGTTTTCCAGAGAAAGAAATATTTGAAAATATAGGTTTTTTTAAAAGGCATTCCATTTTATTTATTTCTCAAATTACTGTTTCTAAAGAAAAACACCCCTTTCAACCTGCATCTTACTCATATTTTAAGGGTAACTCTTGGCACTAAACTGGTTACTAAGTAGAGCTCTTGCTAACAAATATTTTTGTTCATTTTTGGAAATTCTTTTAAGTTTCAATCTTGGAGAAAAAAAATTTTAAAGTGTAGATAGATTTTAATTAATTTTTTTTTTATTTCTCAATATTAGTAAAAACATAAAGCTTGAGGGATGGATGGTGACCTATATCCTATAGAAATGTCTATAGAAAAAAGGTATAACTGAAGTTCAAAGGTGATTGAAGAAAAGCAAGTGTTTGTTTCAATAAATTCCACATTTGAGAGATTTGTAACTGCTGGTTTTGGACAGTCCTGCAAATGCATTAATGTACACATGCCTCAAGGACTTAAAAAAAAAAAAAAAGCCAACAAATACTTTAGATTTCATTTGGGAACATTTTTGTTGAAAGCTACTTGGTTAGTGTGATGCTGCTGAGAACTTTTGAAAAGCTCTTAATTTTTTTTCCTTCAGATATTCTTACCTGATATCCAGCAAATGCTTAGCTGTATTTAAAATCAAATGCATTTTATCACTGAGGAGAAAGTTATTTTAATAATAGGATTTTTTTGTTATGGGTTTGTTTTGGTTTGGTTTTTTCACCTGTCAGTATGCTGTGTATGTATAAACACAGCTGGAGACCAGAGGTTGAATGGATGATTGTATTCTTCACAGGTTTGGACTTCAGTCTTTTAACTATCCAAGTAAAATTATGTAATTTGTATAGAATGATGCTGTTTAAAAGCATGTGATGCGTTCTGGCTTTTCACAGAATCATAGATTGGTTTGGGTTGGAAGGGACCTTAAAGCTTGTCTTGTTCCAGGCCCCTGCCCTGGGCAGGGACACCTCCCACCAGACCAGGCTGCTCAAAGCCCCATCCAGCCTGGCCTTGAACACTTACAGGGGTGGGGCAGCCACAACCTGGCTGGGCAACCTGTTGCAGTGCCTCACCACCCTCACAGTAATTTCTCCCTGATATCCAATCTAAATCTACCCTCCTTCAATTTGAAGCCGTTACCCCGTGTCCTATCATTACACTCCCCAACAATGAGTCCCTCCCCATCCTTCCTGTAGGCCCCCTTTAGGTACTGGAAGGCTGCTATGAGGTCTCCTCGGAGCCTTCTCTTCTCCAGGCTGAACAACCCCAACTCTCTCAGCCTGTCCTCGTAGCAGAGGGGCTCCAGCCCTCGGATCATCTTTATGGTCCTCCGCTGGACTCGTTCCAACCTCCTGTTGAAGGAGGTAGGCAGGCAGACCTTTTTTGCATTAGGACAAACAGTGGCTTTTTAGGCAACATGTAACCCATTATGTCATGAAAACTGCTGAGAATTTAAAACACATACATTTAAAAAAACCCCACCACATTCAGATATGTTTAGAACAAGTGACATGTCCTTAATAGCTTCATTTAAGGAAGATAACCTGTAAACTGGAAATTCTCTGAGATGTTTGAGTGGCCGTTATCTACAGATTGCAATAAATAATGATGAATTTGTAATATAAGCAGAAAAGTCCCTTGGAGTGGGTTTAAATCCAGTCGTGGTATCAGCATATGACTCTGGAGGCATCGTATGAATGAGTGTAAGAAACATTGTAGAATATTTGGGACATCAACAAAAGAACTAGATGCTTGTGTTGAGAAAATTACATACCCTGGCATGTCTTCTGGCAATACAATTGCTGATCAGAGACAATATGGATGTTAGAATATGTTAAGGTATATGTCATTAAACATAAGGCTGGTTTTTTTTTTTTTCCTAACTACAACAACAGAGTGTCTATCACTAGTAGTTTTTTCTTTCCTTTACAGAATCCATGGGTCACAGTCTCTTTTTTTCAGCTGTGCTAAACACTGGTCCTGCTTTAGTAATAAAAATCAGCTTTTGAGATGACTTACCTGAAGGAGAAAAGAAGACTAAGGGAATGGAACACCTTCAATACAGCAGTATCTAAGGCATCAGACAGTAATTTGTCTTTAAGAGACAGTGCAGATTTTTCTAGGTTGCAAGATAGATGCTTACTTTCGAGTTAAGTGAAAAATGTTGTTTCAAGGGTTTTGACTTGCAATAGGAAGTACTTTGTATCCCACGATCTTGCTGGCAAATTGAAAAAGTTCACCATGCAGCGAGATTATTATGATAGTAGTATGTAGGTGGTCTCCTTCAGAACGCCTTTATTCAGTGTGATCTAGATATAGAGAATTGTTTTGGTAATTAACCAAATTATTTCTTATGGGCTTGCACTTGAACCTTAAGATTAATGCAATTTTCTATTGAACAAATAATTTCCTGTATCTCAGCATCTTTCTAAGAAAATCGATGATTTAACCTGCTGGAGGAGAAAACTTAAGGCATTAGCAGCAGACTCCGTTTATGATATTAATTGTAAGCTGTCATGAGAACACCAACATCCTGCCCATATTTCTTCTGTGTTTCCATCTCAATAGAGAAATCTGGGTTTGGATTAGTATTTAAAACTTTTGTAAACTTGATATTTTTGCATTGTATTTATTCTGTGAAAATCACCAGAAGTGGAATACACACAAAGGGCAGAAAAGAAGCAGCAGTAGTTTTATATTTTTTGTGGTCAAAATTTATATTGTGAGGTGCTCTTTGGAGTTGTTACAGAGTTTTTGAAGAATGTATTATTTTTTTTTTTTTGTCAAAGAAAAAGATATTGTTATATTACCAGCTCTGCTCTACTGTTTTGCCCTGCATTGTTTGGCAAGTGGGAACATGTGAATCATCAGATCCTTGTGTTCAAACAGCTGCTGTCTGGCTGCTGGGTGCTGCGGGTAGGAAGTACATTAAGAACACTGGTTTATGGTAAGGACTTTATTTTTATGACTTAGCAGTCATTGTTAGGCATCTGGGTGAGATGCTTATGTTTGATTTTAAATAGCCTCTACAGCAGACAGCTTTCGGACATTAGATGACATAGTTTTGACTGAATCATGTCTAAAATTAGCTTCATAGCTTGAGAGACTCTGTGCTTCCAGCACCTGTGAAATACAGTTGAAGCTCAGAACTGCGTGTCAATCATTGATGAAGGTCGTAGTGAAATCTGTGACTTTTTGTTTCCGTTTTAATTAAGAACGCATTGCTTTAACCTTTTTACAACAAATTCGATGCATGCAATCTGACAGCCCTTCCTAAGGTGACTTTGTCTCTAACCTGACATATATTCTATAGTTTAATATTTACTGTATCAGAATAAGTTTTTATTTATTGCGCTTACATGATTAAATGTAATGGTAAACTTTCTCTTGGAATCTAAAATCTTAGTTGAGACTACAAATGGAAGTGAGATGTATAATATTTTCCTGTTCTGTGCAGAAAGTCAGTAATTAGTAGCAGCTGCATTTTAAGCTGTTGATTATATTAGCAAACAAGTCTGGAAGCATTTTAGAATTGTAAGGAAATTTGTAAAGCATTTGCCTAACTTATGTCAGATCTTAAGACTTTAGCAAAAGAGAATTTCAAAGGAATTTAGTCAGGGAACCTGCATGTTCTTTTAGAGCCAGTTATCTTAAGTTCTGCAGGCAATTTTCAGTCAGAACAAGGGATGATTATGAACTATGTGATTTAAAAAGAATAAAAATCTTTGTCCTTTTATGCGTGCTCTTTTTAATGTGCATGTCAGAGGGGGAATGCAAAGTTACAGAACCGAATGCGTAAGAGAGTGATCATACCGGATCTGGTTGGTATAGAGTTCATTTTTTTCGTGGCAGCCCGTGTGGTGCCGTGTTTTCGATTTGTGACTGAAACAGTGTTGATAATGCACCAATGAAAATTTTGTTTATTGCTGAGCAGTGCTCGCACAGCATCAAGACCTTCTCGGTTTCTCACCCTGCCCCATGCCAGGGAGTATGCTAGAGTTGGGCAAGAGTTTGGGAGGGGACACAGCTGGGACAGCTGAAATTAGTTGACCGAAGAAGTATCTCCAAGTGGATCATCTCAAGCATGGGTTGTGTAATATTACAATTGTGAAGGAGCCATTCAGTTAGTCCATGTTTGTCACTGCCCAAATAAATGAGCTCTCTATCATATTCTGAAGTGGATGATTGACTCTGAGACAACGTGATTACTCTATTTTTTGTCCCAACCCTGTAGAAGTTTAAATAGAACATGAAATCTAAATCAAACACTAACTGCTGTTACCCTGCACAGATTTTTTTAAAGAGAGTGAAATTTTGTTTGGTTTAGTTTTTTTATTAACTAGTTTGTGTGTACCAGTGTGTGCCATCCATCCCATCAATGAATCTGAAGGCATTTGAGTTCTGTGAGAGCTTCCTGCTGCTGACCTGCATACCTCGTATGAGCTGTGATTGTTTCATGCCTTGATCACCTAGCACATCCTTTTCCACAGTGAAAGCAAGTGTACATTTTTGACCATATTCCGTTACATGGAATAATACAATTCATGTTCTCCAAGGGAGCACTTATATATGGTATAAATTGTTAATTTAGCTTCTGAAAAGTCTTATGTTTAACCAAATGGACTGCAACTAAATGATGGTTTTTCCAGGTTTCATTAAAAACCGTGTCACCCTTGTGAACTGAAATATGATCTAAGAAAATGCATGTTACCATGGGTTGCTAGACTGTCTTCTGAATCTAGAAAATCTTAGTTAAAATAAAAGCTGAAATCTTGTGTCTAGGCAATGCGTGAAAATTATTTTTAGTTAACAATTACAGTATTGAATGTCTAATTGTGTTGTAGGTTATCAAGAAGAAAGCTAGTCCTAGTTTCATAAACAAACCATTTTAATTAATTTCTTAAAATTTCTCTGAAAATTCAGAGGCTTAGCAGAAGATAACCTTTGCAAGATTGAGTGTGTGTTAGATTTGTTCCAGGAAACATGTGAATTCAGAGTAGAGCTCAACTTTAATTATGGAGTCATGGCTAAATGTTAAAACTATTATGTAGTCTTCTGAACTTTTACTTAATAATGGTGTAGCATGTCCTGAAATGTGGAAGGAGGTGAAGTTAGATAATAAGAGCTCTTAAAAAAAAAAAAAGGCAAACTAATGAAGGAGTGACTTCCCTGTGCCTGAGGAAAGTCTGCAAAGATGCTACTTATGTAGTTTACAATTTTTGGCTCTTAATTTTTTTTTTAATATAGTGGTAATCAATATTATAAGAACAGCAATGATTAATGAATATATCTTGAATTGTAACAGAGGCCAAATCATAGAATCATAGAATATTTCTTGCAGTACTGCAGCTAACAATTCTAGCTGAGCTGCCAGTTTTTATCTTTACATTGGCTATGGTAGCTGCATGGACAGAGTTCTAACCAGAAAAGCTATTTAAGTGTGCAGTTCTTGGAGTGAGACATAGTATCTTTTCTGGGTGAAAAGAAAATACTCTGTGCAAACTACATGCTGTGAGTTTTAGTGCTTTTAAAGACTATTGTCAGAAGGTAGCCACTGTTACAGCAGGTGGCTTTGCATACTTTCAAATGAATATTAAGAAGTATCAGAAAAAAAATATGCCATGCTTGCTTTGTTTAATGTGGCTTCCTCTGTAATGGTGTTGGTTGGTTTGGTTTGGTTTTTTTGCTAATGCAGACATTACCAAAACATCCTACAAAGTCAAGGCAAGGAATGTGTTACAACACGAGCGTACCACTAGACTCACATGGTTCGTTGTGGGGCTTCTGATGAATGTGTCATACATGGCTTGGGGAGCTTACACAGAATAAGATATGGTCTGATACTCTGGTTCAGATTACGCATTATGCATATAGCTCGGCTTTCTGAAGACAAATAGATTAGAAACATGCTGGGAGACATTATATTTCTGTGACACAAACATTGATCAAGAAGCTAATGTCTTCATTCTAGCACTGTCAAGGAGCTTCTGGTTTATCTCTGTCAAGGAGTTTCTAGTTTGTATGCAACAAAACCGCTCGGAAGCAGCACATGATGAATAGAAGGGATCAAGGATTTCCCTCACAATTGTTCTGAACCGAATTGCTGATATAGGTATAGCCATATAACTTTGAGGGATTCAATTTATGCTTAAGATAAAGGCATACGTAATTTTTGTATTTAATTTTTGTAGTTATGGGAAGGAAGTTGTTATACAAATAATGCAGTTTCTCAATTTGATGCTTGTATTTTCCAATTGATAATAAGAAATGAAAAATTCTGCAACAGGGTGTATAATAGTATAAATTTATTGTACTCCCAGTTGCATTACCTTTCCTCTACTGCTGTGTTAACTGGTAGCTTGATAAAATTATGTATTTCATGGCAGGTGGCTTGCCACAGGGCTTCTGCTGTCCTAGGATTCATTCTGTCAACAGCTGAGAATGTTTGTTTGAAACAAAATGCTGAATTTTGACTGGTACCTCAATGTGTAAGTGTATCAAACGTTCTACACTTAAAAGCAAACACTGAAATTATTTCATAAAGGCAATACTCTGGAATAAGAGATGGCAAACTGCTTTTGGGCAGAAGTGCACAATCATAAAATATACTGCTATAATCAAAGTTCAAGAAGAATATACAAAAATGATTTGAGAACAAAATAGAAAAGCTGTGTAGACATCTGTAAATAAAGCAATGTTCATCAAGAGTATACTCTGAAGACATATCAAAAACTTACCCAGAATGCAGTTTAGATAAAGCTAATTATTTCCTGAAAGTTAAGTTTGACATTATAGTAATGCTAGTGAATATGGAAAGCGTTCAAGTTCAAAGAACCAAATAGGATGCCTTTCACAGAAACACACGATCCTGCTGAAAAAAGCAAGCATCTGTAGGATGCAGATGGCTTTCACCATAAGGCTACCAAACAACTCCATGTCTGTGCACTCAATATTGCGGTTTCTTCGATTTTTCAGTGTAGCTGTATTTGTTAAGTAGAGAATGTCTAAACTCTGAAAAAGACAATAGCTGAATGGAATGTATTTTTTTCAGTAGTTTTCACTAGTGCTCCTAGTAGAAGAGTAGGACTTGAAAACACGTTGCATTTTAGGTCCTGAAGGCAGTGGATAAGAGATAGCTCTTCTATATATTTTCTAGTCCAAGAAATTATGCAATTTCAAGCACCTTGGTGGTATTTTTCTTTCCCATGGTTGGCTCATCTATTTTGACATCCTTTGTCACCTCTTCCTCACGCTGTCAACATCTGTCTGCTTGTGTTTCCTTTCTCTGGCTTCTTGTGAGATGTCGTCCCTCTCTCTTCCTTTCCTGTTATGCTCTGCTCCTTGTTCTGAGTTTCAAGGGGGGAGCAGTAACTATTGTATCATATGGTGAAACAGTAGTGAAGAATCTGTGATCCGGGTAAATACACCCATAATGCATTAGTACAGTCTTGGAAAGAGAAATACTTGAGATGGTAAGAGTGGCCGTTTTACAAAGAATGTTTCAAGTAATGTCTTGCTTTCTAGCTGTATAATAAAACACTCTAAAAATGGAAAGCTTGTGAAGATAATCTGGTGTCAAGGGTCGCCCTTGTTCAACAATCTGGTGGCAAAGCTAGATTTTGTTTTTTCTACTATGAGGTCAGCTGTGCCAATACATTCATTAGGAGGACTAAGATGTGCTGCTGCTGCAACAGAGGGCCCAAAAGATTCTGGTGGTTGCTCTTTGAATGTGAAGTGTCTCTCTGATTGTGATGAACAGGTGTCTTTCTGACTGAAACTTTGCATAAGCCTGAAGAATTTGCTTTGCTGTGTGACAAAGCATGGTTATGTTTTACTGGAACAAAGCACAATTTTATCTCAGAGGCTTTTCAGGTGATTAAAAAAAAAAAAATAGAGGAAAAAATAGAGACAAGAAGAGTATTTGGTTAATTATTAAAGTTGATATGGGGAGAGAGAGATGCACTGCAGTTTTTTATTTTTGATTTCACTGTTACTTCCAGTGCATTTAAAATACAAAGAGCAAATGCACTGTATGGTTTACATATTGTTTGATTGGCATGAATCTTAAAGCTCACAGTATGCCTACTGGGGAGCAGAGGAGATGGAAGAGAAGGCAGCTTTGTGAAAGCACTCCAACAAATGCGCCTTCTCTGCAGCAACTGTCAGGTGTAGCATTTTTATAAACATGGAATTGTACCAGAGAAATAGAAATTAAAAAAAGAAAATACAAACCTCAAACAAATTATTCTGTGAATCCATTGTTCGTTTATAGAATATAGTAACTTGAAATTCTGTGACAGGTGAGAAGATAACTTAAGCTTGCATGTGTCCTCATTGAAGGATACAATGAGACTAAATGGTAATAGTAAATCAATGGCTAAATGTGAGGAAGGTCTCTATTGCGAGGGATGCTGGCCTGATCCAGGTTAAACAGGAGAAAGAAAGGAGACAGCGTTTGATGTCTCGGAGGAAAAACAGAGTCAGAAGCAGTTTCTCATGGCGTGGTATTGGAGCTCTGCCACCTAAAATATTGTTAAGAAACCAGTGTGGCTTCTGTGATTGTGGTCTTCTTTCCATACTGTGTGTGACATTGAAGAGGTGCCTTGTTGGTGTAAGTTTTTTTTTTCCTGTTAGAAATTTTCTTATTAGAAACTTCTTCTTTCATTGATTGTTGCATGCTAGTTTCCAAAGTTGTTTAGTGATCAAAATAAGGTCAGTGAAATTGGTGAATATAAGGTTTATTCCCCCCTGCTCAGTGTTGTAAAATAAATCAGATGTCCTTTTGCAGGCAACGTGCCAGAGGTACTTACCATTTGGTGTGAGTTGGTGAATATTTGCCAGTGGGCTGCAAAGATTACTCAAAACTTGGTGCTGACAGGAGATGGGTCTCTAATGCAGTCCCAGGCAGCCAGACTGTTAGTTTGGCAATGGGGCCGAGGAGTAGACCATCTTCAGTTTGTTCCTTCTCAGAGCTGACAACTGAAACGAAGATGACTTTCTCTTTTAATAATTATATACTTTGTGACTGCAAGCTAAGAATATTACTGAGCTCCAGACTACCCTGAGAACCGTGATACAATTGCCTCAATTATCTGTTGCCAGGGTGTTGCTATTAAGTTACAGGCTACTCAGTTACCAGGAAACCAGGAGTCCCGTGAGTGAGGGATGGGAAGTGACTATTTGAAACAAAAAACGGTTATGGGATACAAAGAGCTAAAATTGGACAGTGCCACTTGAAATGAGTATTCCACTGAAATTACTGGGACTAAGGAGCAGTGTGAGCAAGGAGAATTAGTGTTCTTTCAATAGGGTGGTTATATTATACAGCTTAAACTGTCAACATGGAACATTTCTTTCTTTTACAAGACATATGGATTTAATACCAAAACTTTTTTTTCTTTTATAGGCATCAACTTATCACCATATTCAAGAAATAATGGTACAGTTATTACGCACCGTGAACCGAACTGTTATTACAATGGGACGAGATGATCCCTTAATTGTGAGTAATATTTTAATGTATTGGAATGCTTTGGAAGTAATTTTATAGTTATCTGGAAATATGCAAATACAGTATTTGTGGAGTCCTTGGTTGTGGACTTCTTTACACTTCAAAGGTCTAAAAGCTTTACTCTTTTTTTTTTTTTTCATTGAACTGTGCCACTGTAGTGTCTTTCGAACTGTACTTGAATCCTGTGAGATGTGTGCATTCTTTCAAAAAATGAATAACGAATATTAAATGTAAAGTTAATTGTTTGCAAACAGAAGAATGTTTTACAAACCTGCATAAAGGGCACACTTTAACACATTGAAAATAGTGTTTCTACTAATCTAAAGTGGAAGTTTGAGTAAAATTTAAAAAAAAAAAAGCTATTCTGAATAACTTATATAAATAATTGGTGGATGCTCTGTTTCTCTCAGTTTTGCTGTATGCTTTACTTTTTGGTGGGTTAGATTTGCTATGGAACAGCTGCCATTTGTGTCTCTGTTTCTGGAGGTGGAAGATGATGCAGTCTGTGCACAGGGAAAATACCTGGGGATGCACTGGCACAGAGCACTCCCCTGCCGTTGCTGTGGAGACTCCATGGTTTGAGAGTTGTATTCAAGGACAGATTCTGCAATTTATTCACATTTAAGTACATACCCCATGGGCACTCCTCTTGATTTAGATTATTTGTGAGAATGCAAGTGAGTTGTGTTCAGCAGGAGTTATGGAACTTGCCCTTCAGACTGTGCGCTTAAGATGTGTGTTAATTGTTAGTCTTTAGAGATTTACATTATTCTGCAAAATCATGAGCAGCATTTACTTGATGGTGTTGGCAACGAGTGGTAGATTGCTTGTCTCCTAAAATGTACTTTTGTTTCTTTGTTCGTTTCTGTTGGAAAATCAAAATAACAATTTTAGATCCTTGCCAGTCAGAGCATGTGTGGCTCCTAATGATTAATCTCCTAATGATTGAGTTCTTCAGAGGAGGTATTTGCCAATAGTTCCTTCAGACTCCCTGGTGGTACAGCTGGAGGTTTCAGAAATCATATCGTTAGCTGATAATCAGAACTGCAGTCTGCTCCTGTTCTGTGTGTAACCCTCTGGCGTGTACGCATGGTTGTGACAGGAAGAGGTTTTGAATGAAGGTGCAGGGAACTCTCTTTACAGTGTCTGAAAATGTTTTCTGTACTTGCAAAGAAAGCATCATATGGGTGTCATGGATGATGTAATCAATCTATTAAGGACTGTGTCTGGATACCATAAACAGTCAATGAAGAAGCAAAATGAAACTGTAGTAAAACTGCAAATAAGGATCGTTATCATTAGGAAACATTAAGAAATCATTAGGAAACAAGCTGGTTACAGTCAATTGAAATGGCTTGGGAAATCTGTTTGTTTTTCTTTTTTTTTTTCTTTCCCTCTCATCTACTGTAATTTGTTCAACTGTTCTTACCTAAAAATATAAAATCCTGTGTAAATTTTGAAATCCAGATGTCCAAATGCTAATAATGCTCATAAGCACCTATGCATATGTGTATATTGGGCATTATAGAGGTTCTTCAAAGCAGAACTACAATAAATTAGAAAGAGTTTTCTAGAGCTGAGGCAAGATCTCTCAACAGAGTAAGCTTTTACATGTGAAGAAATTGTTTGTAATGAACCAAAATAGTCTTTTGCATTCAGAAAGAACAGGCAAAATGAGCTCCTTACATGCTCTGTGTACTGCCTTCAGTTCACTCAGTTAATTTGCAGGTTTGCTTTAAGAGCTCTTGAGGGGGCCAAACTTGTTGAAAGCCTGAATGGCTTAAACTTTTAAAAATGAGGTAGATAGTCAGGAATTATGGCCTTCTGCAGAATGCTTAGGTGAGCCAAAGTAGCTACAAGTATGGTGAACCCTGCACATACAGGTGGGACACACGGAATAGCTGCAGTCAGACTATGTAGCTGATGTATGGGTATGAGCGACACTTCAAATAGCGCTACATCTGTTATTTACTTCCAGAAGAACAGAAGGTTGCTATTTAGATTCTTAAATCTGTCACTATGTTTCTGAAAAAGTATTTTTATTATCTTCTGTGTAATTTTCTAGAATTTGAAAATGATGTGAAAAACAATGCTAATACTATGGTTACAAAGCAATAGTTACAATTTACAAGACCTGTAATTCCTCGCAAGTTTAAATATCTTGCACCTGATAAAGTGCTGGATTTTATTTACCTTATTTTTTTTTTGCTTTCTGACAGGGATAAGCAGGTTACTGTTCATATTCAGGTGTCCTTTTCATAATCTTCTTGCTTGTTGGCAGAGAAGGTGTTAAAAGGATTTTGAGTTACAGTTATCTTTATCTTTTCTTGCTACAAAGCCAGTTGAATCTCAGGGAAGGTGCTGCCTTGTGCTCAGCTGGTAGCAGCATGCTGTGAGCTTTGTTCCTGTAATTACTGGAAACAGTCAAGCTAAGAAGGACATAATCCCTTCCAGAGAAGGTGTTGGTGATGGAAAAGTAATTTGACTCTCTGCAACTACTGCAGAGAAGACTTACTTAAATGCCACTCTTGCCTTCATGATGGTGTTTTGGCAGTTGCAGGCTTTAACAGCTGCTTGGTTTTGTTCACTGTTAAAACAAACAAAAAAAAGCTTTGACTGTTTATAGTTGAAGTGCTTCTAAACCTATCATAAAGAGTGACAAGTTTATTGTCTGAAATGGGCTATTCAAGCTTTATGTTGAATTCTTTATGAAACTTAGACTTTTAGTTAAAGGGGGTCGGTGATGCAGTGAAGTCCTACTACAGTAATTATAGAAGTAAAACATATAGAGGAAACATGTAGAATACAGAAGTACTTGTTTTCGGTGTTGGCTTGGGTAGGTAAACAAAAGTACCATAAATCCACCATATGCACTTAAAGCTTTCCTTTGGTACTCCCAAACTTGATTTTGTTCACAATATCAGTTTAGCATGATGAAAATAGTGTCGTCATGCTACACAGAAAAGTTTTTAGACAATATTTTTATAAAATAATGTGCAAATAAAGAATTTGCTGAAAATAGTGTGCTCTGTTAACTAAAGCTACTCTAGATAGCATACTTTTGCAAAAATCAGTACTCTTTGGGGAAACAGTGACCAGAGAAGCCATTTTACAGAGCTGCTGTGGCTGGAGAAAATTATATATTCAAATATACACGTGGGCTAGATAAAAGTTACAGCTTTTTTTTTATCCAGTAATCAAATTGAAGTCTTTACCTAGAAAAGCTGCAAATGATTCAGTGAAAGGCCTATTTATTCATTTCCCATTCAATTTCCTTTTCCAAAGAACAATTGTTCACTTCCTTTGTAATCTGTTTGTTATTAATTGACTCCTGAAACCTGAGAAAAATATCTCATTTTATTGCAAAAGATAACATCACATTTAAAGAACCTAGAAATTTACAAAACGTACATTAGATAATACATTTCATTAGGAAGTTGTTTTGAATCTAAGCTAGCATAATTACTAAGTATTGTTATCTTTTTGAAAGAGTTATAGTGCACAAAACTATAAAAAACCCTACATGAACTGCTGTTACGTGACCAAGAGAAATCAGTATTTTATTCATACATTCTGAATTTTTAAAGAGAGTTAGGTTTACTCCTTAAAACAGCAACTTCAAATAGAGTAATTTTGGAATATGCTGTGTTCTGTGCAAGGTTTTATAAATAGCATATTTTAGTTGTCATTTAAATATGTCTTTCAGAGAAGCCTATGATATTTTGTATGTAAGTGCTGTCAGATACCTGTGGGTTTGGGGTTCTTGGTTTCTGGGTTGTTGGGTTTTTTTTAATTTTATTTAACAGCATGTTTGTATGTATTTCTAACATTTATTTCCTACTCTGGGAGCTGGCTTTAACCATTACACCGTAATTTTCTAAATCAGAGGAATTTTTATAGGCGGCACTATTATCCTCTAACAGTTTACCCCTTCTACTGCTTTTCCAGTCTTGACATCATAAATTGCATAATGTGTACCTGGTAATTCTTTTAGTTCCTATATGAACTAAAGATTAATAACTAAAATATTTTTAAAATATTAATAAAAACATGCAATGCTTACACATTACATCTTCAAATACTTTAGATTCTCCAATTATGTGTTACAAAGCTATTAATTCTTAGTTATTTCATTTTGCTAGTATATAAATTTCTGTGTTAAATATAAACAAAGCATACAGCAGCTAAGCAGTCTGACCCTCTTGCTGGGGCTGATGCATACCCTGACTGACACTTTCCCACTATTGCCTTTTAATGTAACAAATAGCCTTTTGCTGCAATGTTGCCTGTAGAATTTTAGGTAGAAAGCCTATGGCGTGTATTGTACTGCGGGGATGTCTGGGTATAACTTCTTGCATTTAGTAGGTGTGGTTTTGTGAAACTGATGCTTATTCTTTTGTAGGAATGATTCACTTCTAGCATACATTTACTTTATTTTCAGTTAAATTATTGTGTGTTTTTGTTCATGGTAGTCTAAGCCTCTGCAAGAAGAATGAGGGAGTTCTGTCTGTGTTCCCAATAAGCCTTTTGTTTGAACGTTTATGTATTTTAGAATTTGGCTGACTGTTGCTACTTTGCTACTAATACTAACTCAAAAAAATCTCCTTTGTTATACGGAAGTTGAGAACTCTAGGAGCAACCTTTCTGAAGGTCAGTGCTTTAGCAGCACTGTAATTTCATATTTTCTTTCAAGGAAAACAGCTGTCTTGAAGGGAGTGAATTTTAAAACACCAAACAGAGGGTAGGCTGAAAGACAAGTGAATGTTCTTAAATTGCAGCATTGGGAGCTGAGAGTGAGTTGGCCTAGATACCTTCAGTGTTTCCCTGCTGCTGTGTGTGCATATGTTAAAGAGAGAGTTTCATATCTATATTTAGATAACCTATACTTTACTCGCTGAGAAAGAACTGAAAAACAACCGACTGAGGAATATGGAAAACAAAGGCTAATTTTGACTAGGAGATTTTGTCTACAGTTCTGAATTCCATCAAGATCAGACATTAAAATATAAAACTTGTAACCATTTAAATCAGTATATTTAAGTTTTTAGGAGTATTAATGCTAGTTGAGGTCATAAGAAAGACTTAGAGCCTTGCTTACAACTGTCTTCAGTTGGACTTTCTTAAACTAAATAGAGTATTTCTGTTCTTGCCTAGTTTTACTGGCTGCAGGAATTGATTGGTGCTGTGACGTGAACCAAAATACTGTGATTTGTTTAAATTGAATAATCTGGGTCCTTTGAAAAGGTATTGCAGGCATTGTGTTCATTATGTATGCAAAACCAGATAGCTTAAAATGAGCTTTTTTGTGCTTATTAAAAAAAAAGAAAGACAAAAATACTGTTTTCATATAATAACAAATTATTGAAAAGCAATTCATTACAGGAAAAAAATTACTGGTTTTGCTAGTATTATACCTGTTGGTATTGCTTATTATTATACCTTTACCACAGAGGATATTATATTAATCTTAAAATGGTTTTTTTTTAATACCCAAGAAACATTTACACACTAGTAAATCCTTCATTATATTGATTATAGAGACTAATGCAAAGTAGGAATGCTGTTGGCATACCAGCATAAGCAGGATGAGTATTTGAGTGTAATATAATGGCATGTTCTGATGTAATAATTTGATTCTTAACTTTGTTATACTCACAAATTATTATTGAAGAGCTTTTCTGTCTGACTAAAAGCATACTTTTTGCAAGTAAAAACTCTAAAATAGTGACAATTTTATGCATGTCATTTTGGTACTGGCTGACCTTAAGATGGAAATGTTTTTTAAAACTTTAAATCCTTTAAATAATTTAAGTCCTTTGATAAACTAAACCCTGTCACATAGCATACTCACTTCTAAATGAAGACTAGTTTTATCAAAAAAGCTTAGTCCTTCCAGACAAAATTCTTCTGTGCAAAATTGTTTTTAATGTGTTTTCAAATGTGTAATTACCCCTAAGAATTCAAGGAACGCAGAAGGTTACAAAAAGTGTACAGACATTTGAAGCTAACGTTACACAAGTAATACAATATGATTTAGAAAAATAGGATCCAGGGGTTAATCTATTGAATACCCTGGCACCACTTGAACTAATTAACCAGAGTCACTTCTAAGAAAAGGTCTGCAGTACATTCCACTAAATATAAAATACGTTAATTGAGCTTTACAGTGTGCCCTTTAAACTTGCTTTGCAAAACCTTTTCCTCTCTGCCCCCCATATGAAAGGTGACCACGTTTTCAGGAGCGAAATAATAGTATCATCAACCCTAAATTAGGTTACATTGGCAGACCCTGTGCTAGCTGGTAACTTGACTGTTTTTGAAGGAAAGAAATAGCTGCATTGACATGTGATAAAATCTTTTCAGCATATATAATTTTTTTATACAATACAGATAAATTCATTAAACATTATTTTTTTATGATCAATTTTGTATCATGTATCAACTTACTTAAATCCTAAGGCCAGAAATCCACATCTTGGGATATTTTGGTGTCTTGATACAGGTCTTAAATGGACAAATTGGGCAAGCATTTTAGCAAGACAGTAGCCAAAGTGTGTTTTCCCCTTTCTTCAGCAATTACATGATGACATCTGAGGCGTTGTGTCTAGTTTTTGGCTCCCAGGTAGATGAAAGACATCGACTCCCTGGAGGGAGACTACCAAGATGACTGTGGGCCGCAGCACATAACATGTGAAGAGAGGTGGTGGAAATTGGATTTGTTCAGTCTTTAAGAAGTGAAGGCTTAGGAGAGAAGTCTTATTATCTGTCTAATTCTTCTTGAAGGTGTATTTGGATAGGGTAAGATGTAATGGGCACAAGTTAGAACATAGGAAATTCAGATCAGATGTTAAGAAAAAATTTGGAACAACTTACCCCAAGGGGTTATGGATTCTTCTCTTTGGACATACTCAACACTCAAATTCATGTAATTCGACCTTGCTTGAGTAGGGGGTTAATACTAGAATTACTGAGATATTCTCTCGTTTTATGATTTTATGGCTGAAACTTCTAAATGGTTGCTTTTTAAATTGAACCAATAAAGGACAGACTAACGCTTCACCTGAAATTACTTTTTTGTTGTTAAATGTAAGATGACAGCAACAAAAATATTTCAGTATGGATGTGAAATAATTATAATTGTCTCCTTTGAGGAGAGATGTAGATTCCTCTAAATTTGTTCTTCATTTTGTCATCTGTTAGAAGATCAATTAAGTTCTTTCTTTTTAGTTCATGTTACTTATAAATAGGAAATCAAGACTGTGCAACACCCTTAGCGTTGTCTAGCATTCATTTTTCAAGTAGAGATTTAAACCTCGATATTTTTGGAAAGTTGAAAAAAAACTCTTACAAAGCATATGAAAGTGTCCTTGGAAAAAATGAGAAAGCTTCCTTTTGAAAGAAAAAATTTCTTTTCAAAATTAGTATCTTCATGCGCCTTTAATCAGTGACATGATTTAAGTAAATTAAATTCTTTTGATTTTTCAGATACTCTAACTAATGTTCATAAGTTTTGTGATTTCGTAATAGCACCTTTTCAGGTGTGTGCTCTTAAGCTTCTTTCTGTTCTAGTGTCTTTCGAAATGTAAAAGGCTCCAAAAGGAAGTCAAATCCACCAGAAGCATTTTCTTTTCACCTTTTTTGTTTTTCTTCTTAACTCCTTTTTCTCGGGAGCTGGATGATCAGATGGTAGCTTCTGAGGTGAATCTGAAGCTGGATTTTGCTCTGCATCGTCCAGTGTTTTCAAAATCCGATGAAACCTTCCTTCTTGTTGTCTGAAGTCATATTCTACACTATGGAAAAATGAAGACATTTAAGCTAGTAAGTGAGAAGTTCCCTCTTTAAAAAACATGTGGAATCATTAGAATAATTTGGCATGTTTTCAATATTGGAGCCTGGTTAAAACATAAGGCTATAAGATACTGCTTTTAAAAGAAGTTCATCTCTTCGTCTTTTCTGAGGGAAACCTTTTTCTTTATATGAGCTAAGAACTCCAGTGTTGTGCCCAGAACAATGGGACAAAAATTAAGGGAGAAAAAACGAACAGGTACTAGGATGACCTTTCGATGCATTTTATTAAGTTGTCAGATTTTGATACTGTAATCTAACTCAGCCATATGCTTGGCATGGAGTCAAAACTCTCCCACGCTTAACTTAGATGTGAATGTCTCCGTCTAGGAGACCTACTAGAACTAAAAATATGTGAAATTAAGCCAATAGGTAAGTCTTTGAGATAAGTGGTATTAGTTAACGGGAAAGCAGAATGTAACTGATTTTCTTCATTGAAACCCATAATTATTATTGATGTCAAATGAGACCCAAGATGTTAATTAGATAAGAGCAGGTATGTGCCCAGAAATAAGTGTAAGGTTCAAAAGAATCAATGTGGATAGTGATTATGCAGTCTGATGCAACCAGTACAGTTAAACAAAAACAAACAAAGAAAAACAAAATGAAAAAGATGAAGTGCTGTATGTTTTTTCTTTATTTCAACTATCTTTTTTGGACAGGAGAGTGGGAGCTGTATCAGCTGTATGTTGGCTGTGGAAGTTTTAGCAGGTGGAGGAGAGAGTAGAAAGGAGCTGGTTGCATTTTGCATAATGCAAGCTCTTTGGGAGGAAAAAGGCATCTTCAGAGGGATGTTGGGATGTCCCATTAAGGCCCTGAAACAGATTCGGGCACTGAGTAGAAGAAATCTGTAAAATTAGTAAATATACATATCATTAAACACTATTAATTCTAAGTATTTGTATGTACATAGAAATCCATAAATATTGTTGAATAATATGTTAAAATTAACTAGAAGCTTGTTTCCCTTACAATTCATATGTTTTGGTTTTTTAAAAGAAATAACTCAGCTGGTAAAAACAAAGCAATAGGATTATTCTAATTTAGGAGAACTGGGTAGGGGTGTCTGGACAAGAAACAATACGTAATAAATATAAAAGAAGAAAGTGATATAATGACTAATTTGTTCAGTGTCTTTTCAATTTTATTGGCTTATTGCTAAAACTGCAGCTTAATACTTTTCAGTAGTCCCAGATCATGAGTGCTGGGGAATGACGTGTTCAGTTTATAGCATATGTAAGGATGGCATTTGCTCATGTTCCTTTTTTCTTCCTTTCTTCAAAGTTTCTAATTGAATATTGGAGAGATCATCTCTGGGGCCGTCAGCATAGGAAAGACATGGACCTGTCGGAGTGGGTCCAGAGGAGGCCACAGAAATGCTGGGAGGGCTGGAACCCCTCTGCTGTGAGGACAGGCTGAGAGAGTTGGGGTTCTTCAGCCTGGAGAAGAGAAAGCTCTGGGGAGACCTTACAGCAGCCTTCTAGTACTTAAAGGGGGCCCTACAGGAAAGAAGGGGACAGACTTTTTAGCAGGGCCTGTTGCAACAGGGCAAGAGATAATGTTTTTAAACTAAAATAGGGAAGATTTAGGCTAGATACAAGGAAGAATTTTTTTGCAATGAGTGTGATGAGACACTGGCCCAGGTTGCCCAGAGAGGTGGTAGGTGTCCCGTGCCTGGAAACATTCAGAATGATGTTGGACGGGGCTCTGAGCAACCTGATCTAGTAAAAGATGTCCCTGCTCACTGCTGGGTGGTTGGACTAGATGACCTTTAAAGGTCCCTTCCAACCCAGACTATTTGATGATTCTATGATCTCTAGAGGCAAGAGGTCAGTTGCTACTTGCATTTGTTTATTATAATACAAACAATTGTCATACAGAATCTAGATTGGTAAGTCCCCAGTCATGTCACATAACCCTGCTGGATGGTTAATAAAGCTAAACTTACAGCCAGTATATACGTGGTCCCTGTTAAACTGAAAAGCTCTTGATTACTTTACCAATCAGTGTAATCCACACTTGGATTGATATGAGATTGGTATATTGTTTGACTCAGGGACTGCTTACAATGTGCATGATAAAGATGGGTCAGTGACAGTAACCTAACATTCTGTTTGTACAGTGGTTAGGTTCTTTAAGAGCAGGAGAATGGGGAGCAAGATGAAACACTAGATTCTATAACAGTGATGCTACGTTAGTGGGAAAAATACTTTCATGTATCTTTTAGGCTGCATAAAACAGAAGAATTTCATGGGTTTGTATAGAGCAGAAAGTGATAACAATTACTTCTTTCAGAATTTTAGGAGATGTTTCAAATCAGCTTCTTCATTTTGCAGTGTAATTTCTAACTTCAGTAGCTGATTTTCACAATATGTAACTGGCAAGTTCTTTTTCCACTGAGCTTTTTGAAAAAAAAAAATAAAACAAACCAAAACCCCAAAACATTAAAACAGTACAGCACATCAGAATTGTGATGTGTATAGCAAGGAAAACAAGCATGCAATTCAAGTAATTAGCTCATCAGCTGCCGCATGCAGCTTTTAAGCAAATGTCCCTAACAAAAAAGGAATGCAAAAAGATGGGATTAAAATAGCAGTATTAGAATTTCTCCACTAGCTTGGGTTTGAATACGTATTCTCTACCTCTCCAAATGAGGCCTAAGGTATCATTTTGGCCATGCGCTTGTCTTCATTCTCTGAAGTCTGCAGTATATGGCAGTACTGGGAAGGATCTGAAATGGTGAAGTGTGAGCTCCAGCTCTGATAATGCTGCATTTGTGCAATATGTTACTTAATGTTCTGTGGAGAGCCCTTCTTACAGAATCAAATAACTGCAGATGTGTGCTTTCTGACTCATAACTCAGGTTGCAGAGATTAGATAACGTGTTTGTTGGTGGAAGCCCTATAAAATCCCCTGCTGAGTGGACAAACTGTGTGTGCAGTAGAACCAAGACTTTGTAGCTGCCAGCTTTTTGGTTGATGGCTGGCAAGCTGAAGACTCTTACAGTGTGTCTAGACATAGCATTTGAAACAGGAACAGCTTCCAGAACACAATACTACAAAGCTTTTGGTCATAAGAGTTTAACGTAAACTGCAGTTTAAATTTGGAGTAACTTATGCTCAAATTACACTCTCTCAAAATAATAACAAATAAATATTTACTGAAGTGAGAAGTGTGGGAGGTTTGTTTTTGTTTTGCATGTAAACATGAACTGTAGCTATAGCTTACTGGCATTTGGAGAATTGAATGTTTATCTTTTCCAAGATCTAAATTTATTACAGAAATCCTAGCTTTAAAAATTTAATACAAAAGGGAATTTCATCATCAGAAATGGCATCAAAGCTTTTCAAAGCGTGCTAGGAATAATAATGCTGTGAAATGTTAGTGGGAAATTTCTATTTGAATTCTCAGAAGTACGGTACCTCTTCCAGATAACACCAATATTAATTGTTTTCTACTGGGGAAAACAAACAAACCACCTCACACATACCACTTGGTCTTTTGTTAAAAACTAGATTAATGATAATTGAGACCTTCCATAGCTGTGAGCAGGATGTTGCATTGTACGTTTGTGAGAGAGATACAGACAATACAAAATGGGGTGAAGGAGTGAAGTACCTGTAAATGATACATGCGGTGTTCTGGCAGGTGCTGCAGTTGTTGAGGTCTTGCCCAGTGTGATAGAAGTTACGCCTGTAATAGACAGTAGTTCATGTAATGTTTATTTATAGAGACTTTAACAGATCTTTGAATCTTTCATGAATAAAAGTAATTCTGTTCACCACTTCTGTTATCCTTACTAAAAGTTCCAGTGTCAAATTCTAAATTATGAGGTTGCTTTAAAAAACCCAGACCCTGTGTTGATTTCTGGTTTTGTCTTTCTCACTTCGTGCTGTTAAGATTCTGGTTGTTGGTTCTTGCATGAATCCCTCTTATGAAAACACTTAGACATGCAACTGACTGCTCCTTATAAACTCACTTTAAAATATTTGAATATCCAGGGCTTTTGGTGAATTAATCTGATCTCTACCTTTATGCTTTCCATTGTTTCCCCTTTTCATGTTTCCTCACTTGAGCGTAAGGAAGTCAGATTTGTACTGCTGATAGCATACAAATTTGGAGTATTGAGAAAACAAGAGAAGTGAGTTTCATACTTAATACCAACTAGAGTTGAATCATTTTTATGATGGAGAGACCTGTAGTAGAAACAGTTTGAGGTTGGTGGCTCATTATGTTTGAAGGATGCATAACATATTTAATGAGTCTTGTTTCAATTAGGGGAGTTCAGTTGGTACCGAAATAATTTTCTGATTGCTTTTGAAATTGAAGAGGAGGTTCTTCATGTGCATTGTTTGTCACCTCCACAAGGACTTGGAATGCTCAGTTTTACTGCTAGGTGATTCTCGCAGGGGGGATTGAAGTTTATCATTCAATCTCAATGTGAAACCTAAAGATATTTAGCAAAATTTTTGTTTTCAACCATGTAGTAACTGAACAGAAATGCACTATAAATGTTGACAAATAATCTCACTGTGCTTCGCTGCAAGTTACTCTTTGTAATGGTCAGATTTACAAATGTGTATATATATATATGTATATATTTAATGGGTGTGAATTTGTATTTGGAGTGTGAGTTGGAGAATTATTCATCAGAAATGCAAGAAGGTAATTTCAAGTCCCAGGTAAAATACTTGGAGGAACAAAGAATTCTTCAGAATAGATTTATTTTTCTCCAGAAGCTGTAAGAAAATTGGGCCGTATAAGATTGTGGCTTCAGTTGGTTATATCCTGACAGTTTTTATGCAACCACACAAACCTTTTCTGTTCACATGGGAGCAAGTGCAAAGACCTGGTGCTGAGTGATGGGAGCAAGTCAGTGTCACGTTCTGGGCTATTTCTGTGAGGCTGAACCTACACAAAAATCTCAGTGCAGCCTTCTTCTGGTGATGTTTGCAGTTTGTGGAGATGTGGAAGATTATCAAATTTATTCCTTAATTGTAGTCAGTAAATACTGTTGATATACATGGTCTGATTTTAAAATGAAGGATGCAGTTTTACACACAAACCAGATGTGCATAAATGATCATTCTAGATGCCTAAGCTAGCTGTGCTAAGTAGAAAACTAAGCGTATGATAGCATAGACTTTGTGTTGGTTTATCTTTAAAAAATAAAGTAAAATGGAACCTTTTTTCTCTTGATACTTATATTTATTTGTGGGGTTTTTAAAGACAAATATTATTTGATAGATATACTACATTATCATAAACCAGAACAGAATGCTAGATGCATTTCCTGTAAGTAGCAGCTGCTGTTAATGGTTTGGAAAGCATTATTAGGATATTCTAAAACCTGTTCTGAGCATAGAAATATTTAAAATTCTATTTTAACCTTGTCCTACAAAAATGTCCAATCTTTAGACTTTAGTTGCATTTGTATTATTATTATTTTTAATAATAATAATGCATAAGTAAGTTGCATAAATAAACTACATAAATGATACTTGCAGCCTTGGGTAATGGTCAGTCTGAGAGCGTACTAAAAATAAATGCAGGTCATGCACTCTTATGGTAGTGCAGAAAGCAGTCATTTTAAACTCTGAGATTCCAAAGTGAGCTCTTGCTAACAGTCTTCACATGCTGTATGTTCATACATTTAATCCCTTTTAAGCACCTACCTCAACCTCCCATGAACTCTCCGTGACATACTGAAGCTCTTGAAGTTTACGGGCATTGTGCCTTTTCCTATTCTTAATGCATTCCCTTTAGGCAGCTGTGTTGTTTGTGGTATCATGAAATGTAACTAGCAGTGTGCCCCCCAAATGTCTGCAGATGCTATGCTTTAGCCACTAGTACTTCTGTTTGCTTATGAAGGCAGTAGTAATTCATTGAACAGAAGAATGCTTTTGCTGATATAAACTGTCTCAGCAACAGGACTGCTTCGGCACTAAATGCATATCTGACCTTGCTAGTTGATAGTTACTAGAGTTAATTGGTTTGTCATAGATTTCTGTTCTATGTTCGTACTTTAAACTGCTGGGTTTTATTGTTCAACTGCATAAAGACTTTAGCTAGATGGAGACTGCCAGCTCTCGGGTGTTGGTGGCTTTGTATCTGACACCATAAATTTAAATAAAAAAAGGAGTTAATAAACTATGTCTCTCACTGGATTTAGTAAAGGCAGTGTCAGCTAAAGCCAAACTATAAAGAGACTTGCTTCTTTGCTGAGGCCCAAATACCAGAAAAACAGCGTAAAATGCAGTTTTTACAAACTCATCTTTAAATATAGCAGGCAAGATTTTTTTCAATAGCAAGGGTTAAAAGAATGCTAACATCTACTTTACACTTCTGATGAATTACTAATATTAAAATGCACCGTACCCTTCACTGAGGGCTCTGGATTTTTCCAGGTCTTGGATTACATTCAAAAGGACTTTAATCTTCTCCTGGTTCGACTGCAAAGATTCCTCTACAGACTGCAGCCTGCCTTGTAGGGCACAGAGTTCACCACGTGCCAAATGAATTTGATTTATTTCGCTAATCTCTTTGTTGGTTTGTGGGTTTATTTCATTCCTTGGCAGATAAGACTTTATGTGAAATCCTTCTAAACAGCTGTTACACTGGGAAACATCTGACTGAGTAGAATTTTTCTCCATTTCAGTATGACATGACAGAATAGATTTTGACACGTTACTGTTGGTCAATGACATTATTGTGTGATCATCATTTGTTAATGTCACACGGCTGGAATCTGTTTTGTGCTCTCCTGACTGTTGATAGTCTCTGAGGAAACAAGGAGATGAGCTGTGGTTTGATGAAGGTGATAATGGAGTAGTTTCCTTACTGCTTGCATCTTTGCTGGCTACAAGCGGCTCAGAATCACTTTTATCTGCTTCACAAGAGTCAGAATGAGGATCACGTTCCCTGCAGTTAGTAGAATTGCTTAGGCAAGGGTACTCTTTTTCAGAATTAGATGACAGAGTGCTGTTTTCTTTATTTTCATTGCTATTTATGACAGTAGAAGAATGCAATGAATTACTTAAATTCATGGCTGTGTCTGATGCATCCACGGAAACGTTGCTGTGTTGTGGAAAACTTACATGTATGTATTCAGGCACCTGTGTAGAAACAGTTGTCTTTGATGCGGAGACATCATCTGAGTGGATAGGTCCATTGCTTTGTGCTTTTGATGATCTTTGATCTAACTGACTGTCCACCTCACTATTCCTAAATCCATCTTCCAAATCATTAGTTATTCTTAAATAACAGAGATCAGAAGACATAATGTCTTGTTCTGAAAGACTGCCATTTACTTGGATAGAATTTGCAGGCTCAGTTGGCATTTCTGTTAATGATTTGCTTACTGTCAGCTTTTTCTTTTTAAAAACAGGGAAGTGTTTCCTGAGGCTAGGAGATGTTTGTATGGCGATATTCCGAAGCCCCTTCTGAGCCCTTAGAAAAGATGGAGATTGATGTAGCAAAAAATCGTGATCCTTAAATATTTCCATTTTTCTGGTCGTGAATGCTATGTCTTGGGCAGGATTGGTATCCATTTCCGTCTTTGTGTTCACACCATCATCCTTGAATCGAACTTGCTGGGATTTGGTCCTGCGGTGGTGCGGCTGTTGCATAAAATCAGCTGAATCCAGACTGTTTCTTTTCAATAGCACTGGGCGCATTTTCATGTTTTGCTGGGCCATTGAATCGCAATTTAATGTCTGTAAGTAGCGTGTTTCTTTGCGACCCATTTCATTTGTCATTTGAACCGTATATTAAGATTCCCAAGATGCAAATGAATACCTTACTCCTGAAGAAGCTAAGCTTTTCATTCTTCTTGTTGTTACTATGTGTACTTTTAACTGACATGCTCTCTTTCAAATTTAATTGCTGATTAGACCAAACTCCAAGATAAAGAAATTAAATATCAAGCTTAAGGAAAGATTTCTTTTTGCTAGGGAATGCAGAAATCCTTGTGTTCTGAAAAAATTGCCATAGGCCATTATGCTTACAGTTAACTAATTTAAAGGTGAAGTTGAGTCTATGGCTTTCCTGATGGCTCTTATGTGACAGTCAGCTCTCCATTAGTGATCCAGGGTGTTTTATGATGGACCAGTCACATCTGTTTTATTTGCATGCTGTCTAAACAAAAAGCATAATAACTTCGGGGGGCATTTTCATTTCTGATGCATAGCTTTACTGATGGAATATATCCATTAATACCAAGCTGAATTGCTTTCTTCAAAGAGAGATTTTTTTCTTTAGCCATCTTTTTAATGTTGCAAATGAAACTAATCTTCCCAAACAGTTAAGCAAGATGTAACTGCTTCTGACCCACAGAAGTCCAGCATCCAGTGGGTTTCAGTGAGAGAAGTTACTGATGTGTGGTTGTCACTTCAGTTCATGCAAGCACGAGGCCAGTCATTTCCAAGGGACTGTTTCATTTGGGGAAGTTCTGTAAATACTTTGGCATCAGAAGAGCGGTCCAGGTGGAATAACCAGCAAATACAGAATAACAGGAAATGTTTCCTGAAAGTAAAAAGACAACAGTTGTAGATGAACACACTGCTAAACATTGTAATTTTCTGCCGCTGTCTCCTAATAACTTTTCGTCTCCAGTAGTTTTGTAACTTTGACAGGGAGATACTTGTACAGAGACTGAGAAATGATTTATAATTTTGAAATGCCTGAAGTTTTCTTCATATGAAATACAAAACCCCTGAAATGGTTATAAAATACTCAGAGTAGTAGTTTTCTCTTTGTGATCAGTATTCATGTGCAGGCCTGAATCTGGTCACAAATATAGAACTTAAAACTTAGATCTTTAGATTTGAAAATGGGTATCAAATCTCCTTATTAAAAAATAACAAAAAACTGCACAATACAAATGCAAGTTCTTCATTTGGAGGCAAGTTTAGGTTTGAACAAAATGCAGATTTTTAAAATTTTTTTTTAGGGCTCCTCCTTTCAAAGTATTTGGATTTTAGTACAGCTCTTAATCAAGGAAAAATAAATTATCCTGATGTTTTAAAATATGAATAATGCAAATGGAACCTCTTCTGAGGAAACAAAATCTCTTTCCTGTGCAGAATCAATTATTTGGGAATCAAGATTAAAATTGGCTGCACATATGTATAAAGTGTTCTGCTCAGTTTGCATGCAGGAGACTGGCCTGTAAAGCTGTGCTTTGTCACTTTTGTCCAGAGCTCATGTGAATAAACAAACATGGAACATTTTGAGTGACCACTAAAACTTACATTTCTGAAAAAAGGACAATAATATAGTCATAACAACCATGTATTGCATTAGGAAGACTGGAGGAAAGTAAGAGAACATATTTTATTATGGAGCCAGCTGTTACCAAAATTTAAGTTGCAAGTATTTTAGTCTTTTTCAAGTGTAATATAACCACTAATCTTTTCTGTACCCCGAAAAAATAAACCTTTGACCCATTTGTCACAGCTGCCACTTCAATTATGAGGATGTTTGCCACAGAGACATTTTATTCACAGGTTAAGGTGTAATGAGCACTGGAAGCTTTCAAGTTCTCTGTCTTTATTCTAGGAAAACAGTATCATTAGTGACATTTGAAGTGCTAATGAATTGTCACTCCAAATGCAGATTATGTAAGTACCAAGATGGGTTTGTAAGTCTGCGCTCAAGTGTAGACATGGATGATTCCGTTAAGGTAGGCAGTCACGCCCAGGCTGTTCCATGGTACATTTTACTAACTGAAGAGTTGTGCAGTGTATTGTTTCCTCTTTCCTGGAATACAAACCCATCTGCTATGATGTGTTGACCGGTAGCACAACAGGGTATGGAAAAGACGTGTAACAATGCATTGCTAATGAACATGTGAGGTACTAGAGCTGCAGTAAAACAACATAAAGGCAGTAAAAGTGAAAACCAAGTCTTGCACTTCACCCATGTGAGTACAGCTTCAAATATCACTAGTAATCACATAGGCCAAGACTAATCCTGTTGCTTCAATGTTTTTATGTCAAACTGTAAGTTACTTTGATAGAATTTTGTTGGCAAACTTTCTGCTGCAAATTTAGACTTGTTATGGCTTCCTGAGATAGGCCGTATAGGTGAATGTGTGCCATATGTAGTTTGTTCGTATTACGTCCATTTAACTTCTATGTATTTCTGCCAGGACTTCTCACTCTAGGTTTCTACAGTGTTAAGGATGATCTTGCTGTTTCTTACCCACATCATCTGTGTGATAGACTTCCTCACAAATGTGAATTTTCCTACCCAAATCATTCCAGAATAGTTTGAGCCCAAATTTGGTATATGTGATGAATAGTGCTGGACTAGTAATAGATTTCTAAATCCTGAATTTCAAAACTCACTTGTGAGGTGTACCTGTATGTAAAATTATCTTTCCTGTATTTTTAATAAGTTACGCTGAATCTGAAACCAGCTGCTGGAATAGAACAGGGATAAGAGGAGAAATTTATGCAAAATTTTTAATAATCCAACATAGTCTGCTTCTAGGATTACAGTGAATTTTAAGACTGGGGCTAAATTCCCAGCGTAGTGTTAACTTACTATTAAACCTGTTCCCTGTTAATTCACTGGTGGTTTCATTGGAATCACAGAATGGTTTGGGTTGGAAGGGACCTTAAAGACCATCTAGTTCCACCCCCCTGCCCTGGACAGGGACACCTCCCACCACTCCAGGTTGCTCCAAGCCACGTCCAACCTGGCCTTGAACCCCTCCAGGGATGGGGCAGCCTTGGCTTCTCTGGGCAACCTGGGCCAGGGGCTCACCACCCTCATAGCGAAAAATTTCTTAGTATACCTTTCATTTAGGCATTACACAAGCTTTACCGTATTTAGTTTACAAGAACTGATGAGATGGGTGCAGTGGGAAAGATCTTGTTAGTGTTATGTTAGCCTCATGAAACATTTAAGCAATGTAATATAATTTAAGCAAAGTAATAATATGATATTATTCTATTATTAAGTTTTAGAAGAAAATGAGTGTTGGACGATTTCACTGCAGAGAGGAATGTTGCATAAGACATCAAGGAAATAAATATGTACATTAACACAAATTTTACTTTCATGATATGCTAGCATTAAGTTGCTTAAATCACTGTACTGCTTGTTCAGTGGAAACAAGTATACACAATAAACAAGTCAAACAGTGTCTGCAAATAAAGTTCCAGCGCCAAGTTCTGAATTCTCATATAATCCACTAATTACTGGAGGCTTTTTACAGTTTTGTATGAGAATTTATCCAAATATTGCAGTAGCATTCTCCACTTCCCATCACGACTGCTGTGCTCCAGGCAGATGGACTACTTTAAAAGTTATCCAATTAAATTCAGAAAGAAGCATTAGAAATCTAATCCTTAGTGTTTCAAACACAAGTAGAAAGCCCTCAAGGGTTTTAGGAGAGCTCTCTACTTTGGCTATAGAGGCATGTGAGCTCAATTCTTGCATTCTTAATTTGCAAATTGCTATTTTAATTCTGTGTGAGTTTTAGCTGCCTTGGCATCCAGCAGTCTGGGGTCCATATGAATTATTGTAATGAAAAGTTTTGATGCTGTTATTTATATTAAATCAAGCTGAAATAGAAAAATATGTAGAAAAGAATGCTCAAATATTTGGATTGAAAACCCAAACTAGTGAATTTCAATGAGTTATAGGTGTCTGTGTTTAGATTAACAAATCAGTGTAACATTGCCAATTACTAAGTTTAAGTAATGCTTTCTTTTGCCCAGGATATAATTCCTCATTCTTTTCTGGCACTGCAATTTACAGGTCTTGTTTTACTTGTTATTCCACATATTGACTGAAGTGTGAAAAATTCTAGGGATCTATTTTATAGAAATGCTTTCAATGTATTAATTTAATTTATTTCACTCATATCAAAAAGCATATGTCTGTTTTAAATTTGTGTCTTGTAATAATAATAAAACAGTTTGGGTAGGGAATATTTACTGGGATTTAATGTCTGCCAGGGTTCTGTGACCTTGCATCCAGCCTCTTCCTCCCTGTCCCGTCCCTGGGCAGCTGCTCATCAGTCCTGAGGAAATGCCTTGTGCCTTGTTTTGCTTAATTAGCACTGTGGATTTGTTCCAATCTCTTCCTTCACTGGTTGTTGAAGCAAGTGGCCTATTCGGTGCTTGACAGTTAATGTTATTTTTAAATGGTGCATATTTCATATTCCTCTTTTCAGTATTTTGAGTATGTGAATCTGACATATATATATATATATATATGATTGCATTTTTTTTCTTTTATGCTTGGCTTATAGTGTTAAAGCAAATCTTTATTTTTATTTAAGTCTCTACATGCTTTGCGCCCACACTTCTTAATTGTGATAGTTACTGTCCCCTGTGAATTTATTCCAGCTCCGGTGCAATTGTGTTCCAAGGTGTAATAAGTGAATTGCCTAGAAAAGACTAAGGTGCAAAGCCTGCCACCTCAAGCAGCAATGGGATTGGTTTTCCACCCTCAAGATGGTGGGTTTTTGTTCTTAGAAATGCACACACAGTTTAGTTAGCCAGCCAGGCAGAGGAAATTTGACCACAAAAGATAGTTATATTTTTTTATAATTATTTTTCCATCTTTCCTGTCTCTCCTGATTTCTTGAGTCTAACGCGTTTTTTCATTCCTATTTCAGTCTAATGCCTGAAGCTGTGGGTAGTGGAATGCAGCTGGTAAGGATAAGTGGAGATTATGGGAAAGTGCATGAATTGTAGCAAAGGTCAGTGGGGATTTTGTAAGAGTGCAGATGTGCAAGAGTGGTGGTTCTGGGGGTTTTCTGCAGTTTCTGGGAAAAGTTAAATATTGGACATGGTTTTCAACCTCATTCAGCTGCAGTTTGATACCTTAGTTTTCCATTTTATTAGTCCTCAAAAAAGAAAAAGCGTTTTTCCTTCTAGTGAAATTGTGACATACATTTGTAGTATTTTGCCTTTCTTTTATGCGTGTTTTAAAGCCAGTATTTCTTGAAAAACAAGTTTGGACAGACCCTCTTCAATAAATAAAGTCACTAGGCTAAAAGCATTTTGTGAAGGCTTTCAACAAGAAGGGGAGTAGTGGGTTTTACCTTGTTATACTTTTGAGTATCAGCACTTTAAAATTCCTGATCCACTCTAAATTTTTGCCACTTCCCGATGATATATCTACCAAAGATTAAACAGCAGATGAATTCGAGCACTGTGGATACAATGACAGCTGACAGAGCTGTAATATCTGTAAGATATTCAGACTGAGTAGTTTTATGTCATGTCTGATCTGTGTTTTATCCTGTATAATACAGGTTTTCTATTGTATGCAGCTAAATAGACATTTTAATTTGAAAGAGTCATCTTGATTTATTTAATTACGGTTTGTGTTTGTTAATAACCTGTTTCCTAGGTGGGAGAATCATGATCCTCAGTTTCTAAGAAATTTGCATGACTGTCACTTTTCTGTCAGGTTGCAGATCTCTCTGATATTCCTAAACTCTTGGTGGGACGAGAGGCTGCCTCTGTTGTAGCCGTTCTGAACTGCGTGCTTGTTAGTGGCTGGATGACGGACTAAACACTGCAGAGGAATCATTCCCGCTGCAGGTTTGCCCCTGCCTTTCAAAAAGGAAAATCAGTGCCTGAAATGAAATTTTTTAAATTAACAAGTACACACTTAAATACATGCTTTAGGCACATTGGTTTGGACATCAGTTGTCTTCGTGTTAATTTTTTCTCTGTCAGGAACTTTGACAATAGATGTTGGCTAAGCTGTTTAATTTAACCCTGTCTCTACTTATTATAAAACTTGTGTTGGCTTTTTTCCCTCAAAGTAATGAGAGATGTTGAGGATAAGTTTAGATCTGCTTCTGAAATCTGTGTAGAGTAATGGGAAACTTACATCACCAGGTAGCATGAAGAGCTGGAGATGGATTTAAAACCACGGGAACTGGATGATGCTAAAAATTCTCTCCTTTCCCCCTTTCCTGCCCTTTTGTGCCAATAATACAACCTTAGCTGGACTGCATTGGGTTCCCCTCGTCCCCAAGCCTAAATCAAAACAATAGTTGGAAGTTGACTGTCTGTTCTCCCTCCATCTGCAGACCCAAGTCAAGTTTTGATGCTTTGCCTTCTTCCTTCTTTTCAGTGCAGCACAAGTTTTAAAACATGCATATTGGCAAAATTATGATGAGACAGAGTGGTACATGTTTTTCTTTTGAGATGTAAAACTTACAATTGGGGTGAAAAATACTCTATCCAAAATGGAAGCAATCTTTAAAGCCTAAGAATATAAAGCAATTTAATAATTTAGGGGTTCTGTAACTGTCAAAATGCTTAATGTTATTATCGAGACTTTTCTTTGTTCAGCATTCCCTCAAAGGTAACCTCCAAAGCAACAGTCACAGCAAGTCATTCTAGGACAGTTTATAATGAACGTCTTACATTTTTATAACCTAAGAAACCTCAATGTAGTTTACAGTCCTGTTTTCTGCAAAGTTTTAAGTTCAGTAAGTACAGAAAGAAATCCATCAGTCTGGTAGACTGCAGAGTGGTTTTTAATAGTTTCACCTTTAATTTAAGGTAACCATGTTTACAGCAGGCTCTTGTATAGTAGCATCGGGTTATTGGGGGATTTTGAGAGTCTGGAGTAGAATGATACTAGATTAATGGAATACCATTGTATAAGCAACTTGTAGCATTCTCTTGATGTGAGTAGCTTTAAAGATAGAATAAATAAGGTTCATACTTCACTGAAAACTTCCTGCCCTTTTGTATCATGAAAACATTCCTTTCTTCTCATCCTAAAATGTCTGTTGAGTATTTTTGAAACATTATTCAGTGTTTTTTTAATTAATCAGTGATAGATATTTTTAAATGCAGTTTGTAGGCTTATCAGTGAATACTACTACGTTAATGTTTTGGGGAAAAATAAAAATTTTAATTGAAGCTTTCATTCTGTGAGGGGGAAAAAAGATCAAATTGCTTCTGAACAGATTTTTTCCTCTGCATATTTTTCCTGCATTGTCTTAGGTTGCAGGGTGTTTTCTAATGTTATCGTACACTTGGTTTGTGTTGGAGCTGGATTTGGATATTTGTCAGGGTGTGGAATCTGAACCATTCCACATCCAGTTGCATGTTTTTACGGCACCTGTAGCATGGTTCTACTCCACTTATTTTGTGAGTGTCCTGACAACTCCATAGGCTTCCCCAGTCTGAACTAGCAATGGAATGTTTCCAGACTAAGGAATTGGTAAATTGCTGCTGTTAGTTTCACCACACATCTGTAGGTCTGGAGCTGGTGCCGTGTATGCATTTGAAAAAGGTGGTATTTAATTCCAATGTTCAGTCAACAGCTGTAGCTGTAATACGGATGCGGCAATTAGGTCCTATCTTTCGTCTGGCACTTTCACCAATTACTTTCACAGTATTGCAGTTTCCAGATTGGAGGTAACTGAAATAATTGATGTTTGTGGCAGTCCTTTAAGAGTCCAAGTCGGTCTTAAAAGTACACCAATGAAGTGCTGAAGTGCACATGAGAAACGAAGTTGTGAACTATGGTCATCATTGTATGTAATGACTGGATATCTTTGGCCCAGACCACTGAATGCCTCTTCAGGCAACATGTTATTAGCCACTGTGCTACATAGCATGCTGTTCTGGTCAGTGTAACAATTCTGTTGGAAGACTTCACTCCAGAATTTGCTGGGATGGTATTATTAGTTTCTGTCATATCTGAGAACATTTGGGCTGATTGTAAAAAGGGTTTGTGACAAAGTACAAAAAGATATCCCACTTTGCAGTTACCTGATGTACCAGTTATATTTGTCAGGACAAGGATATAATTTAGCAGTTGAATTATTTTAATAGTCACTAATAGTAATAAACTGAACTTTGGTGCCTAAATTTTTTTCAGGGTCTGCAAAGGTCTGTCTTGAAAATTCTGTAAATGTTTTGTTTCTTTTCTCTCTCAAGATGTCCTTTATTATTTTATTCATTCTGATGTTACTGAAGTACAGCTGCTTCTATGGTATGCTTTAGTTTGTTTCTTGGATTTAACCATTACAATTGACTTGTGTAGTACTAGCCTGGCTAATAACGTTGCTGTAAGAATGGATTGTGAGAGACCTCAAACTAATTCTTGTTGTTTATTTCACTGTTTACATCTGTGCTGCCAAGTATCCTCTATGTTACTGGCCCACATTTTGGCACAACCTGAGTCCTCTGTTTCCATCTGTGTACCCTGGGTTTGTGCCTTGCCCCTGAGCAAAGAGGTGGCTGTGGTGGGCTCCCACTGCATCGTTGAGGGTCCAGTGAAGCGCTGCAGATGCAACCACAGATTTCTGCTGACACTACATTTATTTCTCCCTGGTCAGGACAGATGGACTGGTGAAAAAAATATGTTGTCAGGAGATATCTTTCTCACATAAGGAGAATCTGGGTGAGTTTCTTGGAGCTTTTAAAAAACATAAAGTGTGAAAAGGAATAAAAGGCAAAGTCAGAGAGAACTTTTTAGGCTTCCTTTTGTATTGTTCTACATGAAAGCTTCACAATTTTAAAAATCAGGTATAAAAAGCCAGTACATCTGCCTTTAGAGGAAAAATAGCACACATTCCCAAACTCTGCAAAGTACATCTTTATTTTCCTTGATGTGGCCTCTTTAAATATAGTGTGAAGTTTTATGTTTCTGTGGTTATATTATTCACAATACCTCAGCTAATTTAATCTTATAAAAGGTGGACATATTTATTCAGTTAGAGCTTCAGGCTTGATTTCAAAATGGCAAAATTATGAAATCACAAGGTTTTAATGTTCAGAAGACTTATATAGTATCTTTCTGAGAGCTTAGTTAGACACTCTAAACTATATGGCTTTTTCCCTGCCTTTGAACATGGAATGTAGGCGGTATCTACTGAACAGAGACAGTCACTAGGTTTATGCACTAATGTTAACATGTTGTCTAATTACTTTCCAAACATGACTTTTCTTTAACTTGCAAATGTCCCAAACTTGAGGATGTCAGAGACTCAAATGAGACTCAAGTTTTTCCTTTTAGGAAGCTAACGTCCAGAGGCAGCACGTGGTTATCGCAGGGATTTGTTGCTAGCAAAAACCATGGAGCAAGGGCAGGCTGTCATGTAGCGGGTAGCTTGGTATGAAAGTCTTGGTGATTTCACAAAATTTTATTCCAGAATCTCGTTGGCACTGAAACAAAAAGATTTTCTCTTTTGAAAAAAAAAAACCCTTTAAGACTAGAAGGAAGAAGTTTGAGCAAACATGTTTTAGATAGCGTTTCTTGCAGAAGGAAATGAATGGAAATGTACTGAAAGTTACAGATGAATAGCAAGGAGGCTTCTGAGGGGAATATTTTGAGATGAAAATGGATAAAAGGATGCAGAGCCTATAAAATAAAAACAATCCCCCAGAAGTGCAAATTTGCAGCTTATTGTGATACAGAGGAAAAATCCTGACAGAGAAAAGGAAAGATGAAGCTGCTGAGAGAGATTTTAAAATAGCCTCTGTGGACAGGGGCCAGTCATTGATCACAAGGAGTCTTACTGCTTTGGGTCCCACACAATAAAGCAAAAAGCTATTTATGAAGGTAAATATGTTTATTATAAAAGCTGGAACAATTTGCATAGAATAGTTTGGTGTCGGGAGTTTTCTCCCAGTGCATAGGTTGTCTTGTGTAGTATTCTTCTATTACGTATTCTCATTTGCCAGTACACGGACTATCCTGTTTGCGTGCACTGCCACAGAAGAGTTCTGTGGATGTTCCTCTATGTGCTCAGATGTTCCCTACTGCAGTGGTTTTAGTAACGCTGAATAAATCTTGCTTGAGCAACTAAGAAAAGAGGACCGAAGAAGGTGGCATGAACATTTTTACAAATCCTGCCAGCAGGTTTTGTGAACTACCTCAAGGTGGGATCAAGATGGGGAGGAGGATCTAACAAAGATAAGTAGTACAAGGTAGGATGTAAGCTTCTGACTTCAGAAAGGGAACATTTCGGTGATGGAAGAGATGATAGGATTTTATCTCAGTCATATTACAGCACGATTTCAAAATTACTTCAGGTTTGTGAGGCTGGGTAGAGAAGATGCAGTATTCACTGGAGCAGAAAAATGGACTTAGCTAAGCAAGTTTTAGGAATGAAAATGTAGTGTGATTTGGCTATGCTTTGGGATGAGGCAGTGCCATTCATAGGAAGTGCTGAAGATGCACTTAAAGATAAAATCATGATCTTATCTCTGACTATAATTTTCAGAACTACGGTACTCGAAATTCCTTTATTCTACTCTAATAAAATTAAAATTTCAACCATTTCCTTTGAAGAGATGGTACATTCCATTAGCTGTTTCAGAACAAAAGGCCTCATGAATTAGAAAACATTTCTATCTCAATATTTCTTTTGGAGCATTTATTGGAAACTGTTAATACAAGTTTTACTGTCAGGAGATAAGATACAGCACATACTTTTCTCTTAAGTGAATGAATTCAGTCACATATATATAGTACACAAGTTGGATTATTTTTTTTTCCAGTGTTAGTTTTCAAAGACAAGTGTACTTAAAGCTGAGAAATTTCTCTTGAAAAAATGCTTGAGTGCCACAGGGAAATGGAAGTTATTCAATGTGACAGGTTGGTGAGCTGGAAAGTGTCCAAATAGCTGGTTCATAACATAAAATTTTAGTGCTCTTTCTCATATAAAAGTGGTATTTACTATTTTCTTGGTAGTTGGAAAAATACTGGCTAGTACTTGATGTTTGTGTAGAAGTATGCATATTTCTTGTCCTGGTTTGAGGACACCTTACATTACTGTAAATTTGTATCCAGGCTTTATGCAATGTGAACGTATCTCTAGCTATAGATACATAGGTAGCCTTTGCATAGGCAGATATCATAGAATCATGGAATCATAGGGTTGGAAGGGACCTCTGGAGATCATCCAGTCCAACCCCCTGCCAGAGCAGGGTCACCCAGAGCAGGTGGCACAGGAACGCGTCCAGGCGGGTTTGGAATGTCTCCAGAGACGGAGACTCCCCCACCTCTCTGGGCAGCCTGTGCCAGGGCTCTGCCGCCCTCAAAGTAAAGAAGTTCCTCCTCGTTTTTAGGTGGAACTTCCTATGCTCAAGTTTGTGCCCATTGCCTCTTGTCCTGTCCCTGGGCACCACTGAAAAGAGCCTGGCCCCATCCTCCTGACACCCACCCTTTTTAAGTATTGATAAGCGTTGATAAGATCCCTCCTCAGCCGTCTTTTTTTCCAGCCTGAAAAGACACAAATCCCTCGGCCTTTCTTCATAAGAGAGGTGTTCGAGTCCCCTCAGCATCTGGGTAGCCCTTTGCTGTCCCCTCTCCAGCAGTTCCCTGTCC
>VXBH01008695.1:392510-609777 GCA_013400035.1 Rynchops niger | reverse complement strand
TACTGTGTCCAGTTTTGGGCTCCCCAGTTCAAGAGGGACAGGGAACTGCTAGAGTGAGTCCAGCGAGGGGCAGCTAGGAGGACTGAGGGACTGGAGCATCTCCCTTATGAAGAAAGGCTGAGAGAGCTGTGCCTCTTTAGCCTGGAGAAGAGAAGGCTGAGGGGAGACCTTATTATGGCATTCAAGTATCTAAAGGGTGGGCTGAAGGAGGATGGAGCCTGACTCTTTTCAATGGTTCCCAGTGACAGGATGAGGGGCAATGGGCACAAGTTGTAACATAGGAAGTTCCGATCAAATATGAGAAAAAACTCCTTTACGGTGAGGGTGACAGAGCACTGGAACAGGCTGCCCAGGGAGGTTGTGGAGTCCCCTTCTCTGGAGATTTTCAAGACCCGCCTGGATGCATTCCTGAGTGATGTGCTCTAGGCATTCCTGCTTTAGCAGGGGAGTTGGACTGGATGATCTCTAGAGGTCCCTTCCAACTCTGAAGATTCTGTGATTCTGGTCCTGTCCACTTGGAGGGCGCATGATACGTTCTTCATATTGCAGTTGTTGGGTGAATAGGAACGGAAAACTGTGGGGGTAATACTGCTTTTGTACATGAAGGCATGTTTCCCTTTTGAACTACAGGTATGTGGGATGTATCTAAGAGATTTGAATTCCAGGAAAAAACCCTCTATTCCTATCCTAAACCATTTAAAAACAGAATAAAAACACTTTCTGAAGGCTGCCTTCTACACTTGAGTTATTTTAATCATTAAAGTATTTATTTACTTTCAGAAAACAATTTTTGAGTGTACTTGCTGCAGCCCCTTTGCTTTCAATTGGTTTCTGTATGCTGTTTTTTTCCAATTAATTTATCACTTCAGAGCAAGAAAAATGACACGGCAAAGCTGAGTCCAAAGATACTTAGCAGTCTGCTGTGCTGCAGCTGTACATAATGCCTTGTAAGCATCGTGTTTTCAGTTGAGATTATTCAGGATCTCCATAACTTAATATTTTTTTAATTTTTTTTTTTTGCCACTTCTGTATGTGGGAGTATTCAGTAAATGTAATGAGTCAACTGTTACTCTCAGTTATATCACAAACCTTCTGGATATATTGGGAGACAGTGAGAGAAGAAACCATGCCAGGTGCTTGCTGAAATACATTCTCCCATGGCTTGTGGGATTCCTACGGAAATACTGAAACCTGTGTGGAAAGATTGTGCCAGATCTCATCATGGTAACAGGACTGGAATTCAAAATCTGCATCTTGAGGCTTTTTTACCTGTATTCCTTCAGGGCAGTGAATGACATCAGAAATGCAAGAGACAGTATATTTCATCCTCATGAGATGTATTTTGTGTACTTAGCTGAATATACCTTGCTGTATCTCTTTCCCCTGCTGGTTTTGAAAAACATTTTCAGTGTGAGGGAACTGAATTACGGCAGTTTAGAGGCTGGGTTACAAGGAATTGGCTGACAGTAAGTGCTGGAGAGACTGAAATTATGCTTATTGGCTTTGGCAGGATATATGCAGAGAATAGCGTTTTCCATAAGCTGGTGCGAAAAGCTGCAGGTGGAGAAAGAATGTAGGCTGAGATATAATGAGCTGGGGACTCCTCTGAGAAAACGTGGTATCAATTGTGATCATAACTACTTTTCAATATCAGAGGAATCTCTTTTCTCAGGTTTTATCCTTCTGCAGTATCGTCTGCTAAGAGAGTCTAAATGTACTGGCATGGCTTTTCTTTGAATATTTGCAAAATGAAGCAGTGATGTAATTGTCAATCAGGTTGGTAATTTGGGTTCTCGTATGAATTCGGTTTCATTCTGTCCTCAACCTGCCAGCAGCCAGAATTATCCAGTCTTGAGGGGACTGGTGAGAAGAGTAGAGCAAGAGAGAAAGTCTTTATTATGAGTTCCTGCTATAAGTCATTTTACTTCAAAATACACCAGCCTGATTTTGTTGGAGAGTTCAATGACGTGTATTTAGGGGGACTACAATTAAATACATGATAGACAGGTTTTTGGGCATGCTTGTTATCTTCCTTTGGCTTTGCATTTGCAAATTTTAGGTCTGTTTCTTATTGTCCTTAGCGTAGGCATTAGGGAAACTCAAAGTTCAGATTTATAAGATGTACAAGAATTTGTTAAAAACACAGCACTTAGTATCCTGACCAGCTATTAAACAACCCAACAGCTTGGTGTTGCTAATAAATGATGGGAAATGACAACACAGGTATATTTTGCTTTGCTTGCATCTGATCTGTTGTGCAGTACTTCTCTCTTGGTCCATGAGAAGGGTTGCAGGTTTAGTTTTTTTCATGAGCATTTTGTAAGCAATTTTTTTTCAGTCATGTTTTCAGTCTGGTACACCAACTTATCTGTAGTTCTCTGTGACTTTATTCTGTCATTTTATAGACCACTTCTGTCCTGTATATTTAATTTGTGGTTCAATGTTTCTTGTGAGGTTCATAGGTTATTATGCCAGGCAGGTGCCTTTAAAAATGAATTGTAGCATCATTATTGCCTGATAACCTTTTCTGAAGGTAGGAAGAAGTTGCTTTTCAAAAGCCTTGCTGTTTGTGAGGGGAGGATTTAAAAAAAAAAAAAAACAACACTACAAACCTACTTCAATTAATTATTTGCAGCCTGAAAAATAAGGTAGCCTTACAGTTGCTCTCTAAGCTTTGCACCACTCCCGGTGTTGGGAGCCCCAGGCACTGACTGTAAGCTTCTCTGCAGCTCATTCTTTCACACAGTTACCAGTTTAAAGTCACAGCATTATTGCCATGTGTAGCATTATTTTAATATATTTATGGCTAAATGTTGTTCATTCTTCAAAGCAATAGAATGACAAATCAGTCAAACCTGGTCCCACTGGGGTAAGACGAACAACTGGATGATTTATTCTTCACACTTTACTGAAATACTATTATCTTTTTTTGATGATTATTGCTGACTTACGAGAGTTTAAAATTGTCTCAGTACTAACAGGTACTGTGGAATGTAGGAGTACGGAGTGTTAAAAAAAACCAAACCAAACAAACAAACCCAAACAACTTTGTCCCTTGGTATTTAGAAAGAAAATATGCTTATCTTCTTTATCCAGAGGTGGTTTATTTGTCAGTGCAGTAAGCTGGGGAAGGTCTGCGTTCCACAGGGACTGGACTCTCAGCTGGCACCCAAATGCCCTAGATTACTGAAGTGCTGAGGGTGACGTGTTAAAAACAAAGAGAAACTAGGAGGATAAATTTACAGTTTTTCTATCAACCCTTCTACCTCTGTTTGTTAACTAATTGCTTCGATATATTCAGCTCCTAATCTTGACAATATTCACTATCTCTTAGTACTAGTTTTAAAACACTAAGTAAAGAAAATGAGACTACAGTGAGAGGTTATTATCAAGATGGCACAGTGTTCTAAACTGAAGAGCTGAGATTGAGTAGCTCCGGCTTTTTTGGCACGCTGCACAGAGAAACAGAATGGAGCAAATGCTGTGTGATTGTGTAATCTTAGGAGGATAACGTACAGTAGGATCATGAAATGGGTTTATTGCATGGAGTGAGATAATAAAATCAGTATGATATTTAAAAGGAAGCCAATACAATGGCAGAAAAAGTGAGATGATACTTTAGTATGTGTGGAGATAGGGACAGGGAGAGATCTCAGCACCTACTAAACTATCTCCTGCTGGATGTATTTAGAATCATCTGGATCTTGTGCCTAGTCGGTTCTGGAATGCCTCCAAAATGCAGAGGTGCAATAATATGGTAAAAAAAAAAAAAAAAAATCACAAGAGCGTGTATAAGCATTTCACTATCCTCTTGGGAAAGGTGACGCTTAACCTTTCTTGCTGCGTCTCTAAGATGACAGAACATGAAGGATGGTAGGTCATCCTTTAATGATCTACTGATGTGGTCACTAAAGGAAAGATTAATATCTCTGAGCACACCCAAGGGCTCTGAACCTTGCTGAAGAAATTAATAGCATGTCGTTTCTCTGGGCAACACAAGCAAATGTCCCAGTGATGTCAATGGCAAAACAAAAGCCTGTTTTTCTGCCTTTTCTCATGTCAGATATTTCTTAATATTTGTATCTTGTAACTTGTTTTGTAACTTGTTTTATAACTTGTATACATTCAAATTTTATTTTTAGCTAGCAAAGTTATTATTAAATATTGTGTTGGGATTTTTGTTATTTAGTCATTACTCAGGCTGGCATTTTGAAGAAGTCTAGAAGCTGTATGTGGGAATTGAAATGAGTTTAACTCTAAAACTGCATGGAAATAAGTATCTTCAAAAAAAAATCTTGTGTTCTGAAATTAGTTTTCCGCAAGTGAAAACAGTAAGCTTCAAAGGAGATGGGAAGATAGAATACATGTACTAGGCTCTACAAATTAATAGAAAATCTTGTTACTCATATGTTGTGAAACATGTGAAATCCTTAAAAAGTAATAATGTAAGGTAATCACTTAAGTAAATGCATATTGCCTTGAAATCACTTTCCCTGTGCTTTTTGGTACTATTCTAAGCATAAGAATGCAGAATGGCCCACGTAATTGAGTATTTTACATGATCATAGCATCTCTAGTGGGCTGGAGAAGAAAACAGCAATCTCTGCTCCTAAGTGGCTGCATAATATGTACTATGGCCTGCCCTGCTTCCCTGTCTCTGGAATAAAGAACTGCTTGCTTCTTTTTTGCACCCCTGGGATATTCTCCTGAGGCCTGTTATTGCGATGTCAGTAATTTTATAGGAGTTATTTCCTTTTTTCATAATTTGCCATAAAAGCAGTATGTTTCCGTAGTGGATCTGCAGTGAGGTTATTGTCACGAAATTGTACTGGTTTTTATTTTAAACACTAATTTAATTTTGAAAGGTCTCCTTAGGAATAGCTTCAGGTTTAACTTGGATAAGTAGCCGTCTGATTCCATGAAAATTTTGAAATGTATTCCTGTATTGTTAGCAAGACAGGTAAACATAAAGCATGCAGGTGTGCGCGTTTTGTCTCATTTCAGACATGACTGGACATGCAGTTTTTCCAAGGTTTTCTAGATAAGGTTGACCAAGAAACCAAACGACTACCTCCCCACAAAGTTGAGCAAGGCAGACAACCTAGAATCTGTTAGAGAAGCTTGTGTTATCTTACGTTGTCTTAGCAAGAATAATAAGGTATGCATTTCAGTTTATTTTGGTTTTTTTTTTCTCCTGTAAATTTAAAAAAAATAAATCCAACCACAACACTTAAAAAAATATATATATTCTGATAGAACCCACAAAAATGTTGCTGTGTGTAATCTGTCAATATTGCTGTTATTCTGCTAACTGTAAACCCAGAAAAAGCCTTATAAGGCAGGAATGTAAGTCTGTCTAACTGGCAGCCTAAAGGCATGTATATCCTTGTATAACAGGAATGACCTAGTTCAGTGGGAATATCCTCTCCTTTTTTTCTTTTTTCTAATTTCATATCTTGATAGAGATGTTCACGTTCCTAGTATTATTCGGTTTGTGAATAGAAAACCATAGGAATTCATATAGTTACCTCTGGTGCAATAATTGAGATTTCTGTTATCATTCTGTGAAGACTTACTTTCATACGCTCGTCCCCATGATACTTCACAGGCTTGCACATTACGTTGTTTCCTCCTTTAGCTTGTCCTGAAATGCTGATGTGCCCCAAAACTGTCGGGGAGCCCCAAACCAGGGATAAAGGAGGAAGAGCCAGCAACAGATGTGCATTTGAACAAGGGCTGGGTTTGGGGTTGTTTTTTTCAGCTGCTAACTGCGCCCAGTCTAAACTACTCTGCCAGCCCACTGTCCATATCCTACACATTGATTTTCTTCAGTTTCTCTGCCACCAAAGAACCTCTTCCCCACATGTTGCTGTGAAATCCTGAATAACATGTTCTTGAATCCAATAGAATGTAAGATCTTTTTCTCTCTCCTCCAAAATCCCGGTGACTATATTATTGGTTTCCTGTTTTCATGCTTGATTACTCTGTTCTTCCAGAGCATCTGTGCCTTGAGCTGTACAACCTGCTACGTCCGACCTAATGTCCTGGAACTCTCTAATTGCAGCACTGTCATTTAGATTTTTATGATAATCTGGAAGGGGTAAGGGAGCTCCACTGCTGTTCCTGTATTTCAGATTTGTTCCTTCTCTTTTGCCTTCCTTGGCATCGTATTGTTGCCATATATACAATATTCTTTCTCCTCTTGTTTGCTTGCAGACTTCTTTTTGTCTTTGCATGTTTTGCAAATGATTTGTAATTAGTTGCTAAAATTATTTAGATATTTATGTGTTTGTTGTATTTCTCAGAGGTCGGGACATTTTACCAAGGAGAGATTAAATAAAAGTCACTTTTGTAACTTGCATGACTTACATGACTTAAATCATAGTACCATTAAAAAAAAAGATAAATCACCTTGATATAGTAGTAAATGCTTTTTTGCAACATGTTTTCTAAATATAAGAAAATCTGTGGGAAAGAGTGTTATAGCATCTTGTGCTGTCTTCCTTTTTTTTTTTTTTTTAAATACTCAATGTTACTGAATTCCTGGCATTAAGCTCAGCAGTCCAGTAAGTTCTGTCTTAAGCGATAAAATATCAGCAGTGTCCTTTAAAATAAAAACTGAGCAGAACAAGTTACTTTATTTTTCTTCTTCATAAAACATGCCTTGAAAACTGATAATGATCCAAATGGGAAATTTGATTCCAGTCCCCTTTGAAGTTAAGAGCATGAGAATCAACCCTAGTTTTCCAAACTCTCTTCTTAAGATTGCAAGGTTGCAACCGTAATTCTGAGAGGGCTTAGTTTTAATCGAAACCATACCATAGATCATAAGATACAGGTTTAGGAGGCTGTAATGTAACGTTCAGTTCGATGGGTTTATGCACATATGACTAAAGAATTTGTTTATAAAACGTACTGTAATGATGTTATCAAGAGGTTAGTCCTCTTGAAATACCTTGAAAATTCTTTTGAATACATGCATCTACGAAATGATTGTTCTGTCCTTCAGTTCGATAGAGGTGATTGTATATGTATTCATTACTAAATTAAAACGACAAAAAATTACGTACTTCCTAAACAGGTCCTTTTTTATCATTTCAGTGGAGTGGTATAATAAGGATGTTTCTACATACCATGACCTAGTAAGCTTTTATGAACAGTTTCAGTAATATAGTTCTGAAACTGCTGTTAAATCTGATAGCATTAATATAGAAATATAATTAGTGGACAGGTAGGTTGCAATAGTTCTAATCATAATCTTTTTTTTTCCTATATGTGTCTTTAGATATATACTGATGCTCCCACACATTCTGTATTGCAGTGACTAATCATAAAAATAAAGAGACTTTAGACTGTTTAGGAGATACATACACAAAATATCAGAGACATAACAAAGTACATTTTTCATATAAGCTGTTTCTCTGTCATTCTGACTCATTGATCAAGTCTGCTTATATATGAGTGTGATTCTGATTTTGTTTGTTTTCTGCTAGGAATGCGATTCCCTCACATGTATCTACACTCATTATTTCCGTTTGCTAGGTTCAGGAGAAGGTGTCAGCATCCTGGTTTGGTAGCAAGCCAGTCTACTTAGATGAAATCCCAGTTTCGTGATTAGAAAAAATAAATCGCTGCAAATAGTCATGAATATTTTGTCAGTTAAGCAACACAAAGAAAGAGATGTCTTTTTGGCATGTAGTTGTCATCCTCTGAAGGAGTTCACATGGTGAGATGACATGGCACCGCAAAATATATTGATATTCATGTTTGCTAAAAAGCTGGGAAAAGTTTGAAAATCAGTTTGTGTTTGGGAAGACCTGTTGTAACACAATGCTGTTACATCTATAGTCACCATTTATTCTGAGCAGGGTTTATGTTTGGGGTTTTTCTTGGTTTGAGGTGAATTTTGGAATGAGGCTATCATTTGTTGTCAGAAAGATTTAATCCTAAGGTTGCGGAGGTGCTGCCTTTGAGCATGCTCATGTGTTTTTTAAAAACCCAAAAGCACCAATATGGGAAGTGAGGCTAGGGTTTTGTCATACCCTCGTGTGACATCTTCTTCTGCCTTGCTTAGTGGGAATGAGGGGAGAAGAGGGCTGGAAAAAATGTAGGTAGGCTCTGAGCGGCCCATGTGGAACAGGAGCTCAGTCTTGTCCTATTGCAGTTTTAGGATTCAGCGGCCGCTCGATTGCTGTCATTGCGCAGGTAAGGGACAGTCATGCCACTGATGGAGCATAAGCCGGGGCTTTCTGGAATTGCTTGTGCACTTCTTTTCATTGGCAAAATAGCTGTCCCAGCTTCAGAGAGCCATTTTAGCAGGCAAATTAGGATGCTTCCCAATAGATACAGTTTTAAAGCTGTTCAGAGCACATACGAACTAAGCTGGTTCCCTAAACACTGCAGTCAAAACAAGTAACTTATTTACAAATAAATTATAACCATTTGTTAAATTTAGCATTTGTATTAAAAAAAAAAAAAAGTCCTATTCAAATTCTCAGCAGTTTTCTTTATTAACTTGTGGCTGTGAAACACAGTTAATGGTACATATTTTCTCTCCTTTATTTCTGAAGGAGTGTTTTGTATACATGTATGGTTGTGTATTTACCCTTAATTGAATAATTACATGATTGTTCATCTCTTGTACTAACGACCTTGCCTTTTACAGGCTTTTGACTGGTTTCTCTTTTCTCCATTTAAAAAAATGGAAGAAAAATTGAAAGCTAAATTATTTCCTGATTTAGTTATTCAAAGAAATTTCTGCTCCCATCTTCATCCTAGTTTTCTAGTAAGTACGTAATAAATCCAGCTCTCATTGGGCTGGTGCAAAGAGGTATTAAATGAGTATTCCTTATTCTGCCAGAGCCCAGGTATAGTGTGTTAGTGTGACACAGTTCCCCTAAAAGAGATTAGCATGTACATAAATTAGTGGTGCAAATAATGCTATTTTGGTAAATTTCTTTATATGTTATCCCAGTTTCAGAATTCTTTCTTTTTGTGATATTATAACTGAAACTAAATCAACTGGGACATCTTAGAAGTGGCACTCCTTAAAAAGAGCCACCCTAAGAAGGATGCTTATTTGGCAGTAGTTTGCAGAATACCCACTAGCGGGTTATTCTGTAATTTTTGAAGTTTTATCCTTCCATGTTTGTACATGTATTCCCATGGGGTTTTCTCCTTTCAATGAATATTCCCTGTGGTTTCTATTAACCAGCTTACCCAAGATTCAATATGAAAAGCTCTCTTTGTCTTAAATTTTATATTTTTTTTGTTATGAACTTTCGTTATTAGCCAGTTACTCTGCTAACCACGCTCTGAGATTTTTTTTCATGGTTAAAAGTGGAGCTCACTATTACATAAAAATTAAAAACCTAATATAAACCCTATTGGATAGAATTTAAATATTTTTCATATTTCAGATACAAAACACAAGTGTTACAACAGTTGCTAATTACTCCTTTGGTTTTACTTTAGAATTAAAATATGATTTCTGTGCTCATTTTCCCTGCTTTCATCTGTGGCAGAGAGTAGCAACTTGACAGAAGAACATGAAGAAGTTCACGTAACACCTCTCCACAGCCTAGCTGGCTTTAAAAGCCATGTAGTGTTTTCTCCTGTGTAAGAGTTATATAGTTAGAAAATGATATGAAATGTTTGTATGCATGCTGTGTTACACTAACCAAGATTTATGTCAGTACATCTTCCTTCCTTGATGGAAAAGTCCCCATTTATGCAGACTGGATGCATTTTACGTCATTGTCTGTTGATGTAGAATGAATTTGTTTTGAACTCTGTGGGTAAATTCTTTATATATATTGGAGCTCCTGTGTATACGCATGCTTGAATCTAACTGGATTCTTCTGTTTTCCCCTACTGTAGCTGCGAAAAAGCAGAGAACAGCATCATTCTCCGGAGAGTCCCTTTGCCAGGGTAGTGTTGGTAAACAAGGGGGTTAACAGGGCAGCTTCAGGCAGTTACCTCTGCATCTCCATTTATTTCAGCTGTTTTGGCACAGAATCTTGAGGATCCTTGTGAAAGGTTCAGGATGCTTTGGGGTTTTTTTGGTTCCCCTTCATATATTCTTCATCTAGGTCCTGGAAAAACCTCTTTATAGATATTCGTGTAATTTTCTGACGAACAAAGTGACAAGTTAACTTCTTTTTTAAGGCAGGCTGAGTGTGAAAGATTGCTTTAAAGGAAAGCATTAAAAGTTCTCCTGGCTTTAGTCAATGTGTATTTGCAGGGTTTACTGAGTATGTCTTCTGTTTACCCTTCAACACCTCCACAGATCAGAATAGACCATAATTAGACAGCTTTCAACCCACAAGAACAGCAGTCAAAACAATTTTAAAATATAGAGGTAATTATTATTATTTCAAAGAAGCTATAAATAAAATAGTAGCTTATTAACTCCTATAATTTTCAGCCTGGTTTTATTGTTCTTTTTACAAAATTAAACAAATTATCAGAGTACCAATGCAATGCCCTTAATGTGGAAAGGGACAAAAGACAATTGGAACTGCCAAATTAAAAGCACTTTGGCATTAGTGTACGTTTAAAATATCAGGGAAGAGTACCAGGCTCTTCACATAAAAGTTTATCAGGTTATTACAGCTGCTGAAGAAGAAATAGTGATTTTAAATAAATTTAATTTAACTTCGCAGCAACTTGGATCTTATGGATTACTTAGCCGTGCCAAGTAAAAGGGCAGACTCTGAGCTAGCAAAAGGGTTATCAGCCAGGTACGGCATTGTTGATTTTAGTCTCAGCCTAAGAGATGGCTGCATATTGGCATCTGCAAATGTTTCAATACTGGATTGCATGTACTTAGACAAAACCAATATGTATTCTTCAGCAAGAATGTCTGGTACTAAAAGAATTAAAGATTTTGTTCATTAATATCTTCAGGATTTGGTGAGATTTTGACGGCCAGGTGATGAAAGACATTGTGGTTTTTTGGAAGCTCAAGTGCAGCTGTGCTATTGCTCAAAAAGAAATAATAAAATAAAATCGTACCTGATTTATGATAAAAAGTATGGGTGGATTCCTTGAGGTTGCTATTAATTAATCATAAACATACACAATGGGTAGATTTGTTAGAGTAATGGATATGAGTTGTTGGAAAAATATTTTTATTGGGCCTTATTTGCTTTGTTGGATCAATTTAAAAGCAAGAGGAAAGTTTCTGGAGTGATATGACTTTCGGAAGTTTTAAGCAGAACTATTATGATAAAGCTTTGGTTTGACCCTTCGCAAATATATTGTATTAGTCTCATCTCTGATCACATAGTTGAAGTTTAATTTAATTTTTCTGTGTTCAGTGAGTGCAGCTTAAAAGAACAAAACCAATTAAAGAGGGGCTTAATTCTGGGAATACAGGAGGTGGCTCTGTTTAGTTTTAAGGAAGTGAATTAGCATCCCAGACATTCATCTTCACAATATGTGTAAATTTAAGATACATGGCTTAGAAAAGATGTTACTGCACTTTCATGAGCTCAAATTGCTCCGTTCTACCCTTTTCAACTCAGTTGTTGATCTCCCTTACAGCTGCTGTGTTTTGCTTTGTAGTCCTCTATAGTTGGCAATCCCCTCTGGGATTGTTTTTTCTGCTGTTAGGTATTATCCCTCTGGGCAGGGGACTAGCTCCAGCTCATCACAGCCATTGTATCACTTCCTTCAAGTTCCCAGTTTGGATTCCAGTGCTTCTAAATACATGCAAGACACTGGCCAAGCTTTACCACAGTAAATAAAGCAGGGATAATATTTGAAATCTTATTCTTTGTTTCTGTTTTGTTTGTGTGCTTTTTTTTATTTCTATGGAATACTGACTGCATCATCTTTTAACATGGGATTAAGTGCACTGGGACACTTGGCAGGACAAGCCACGCTTTGCCAACTTCTAACCATCTGCTCTAGTGGTAACACAGAAATGGAATAGCACTTTGAATAAGAAATTAGTGAAATAAGCAGCCTGACAGCAACGGGATGTTTGGGATTCTTAGTGGATATCTTATGTGCCAGGGCAGGAAGTTTCTTCTGGCCTGTAAGCCCAGCCTGGAGACACGCTCAAGTAATTGTGATGAAGCAATTAGTGGATTGCAGAGGAGAAGGGAAGACATGCGGCATGAAGCTGCATCCCTGAAGGCAAAGATAGAAGATTTCATCTGATACAGCAGAGCTGAGACTGGGAGTGTGGACAGCAGTGGTTAAGTGAGGAGGGGAAACAGCTGGGGTTGTTTTTTGGTTTTTGGGGTTTTGGTGTTGTTTTTTTTTTAACTTGTAACTGGTCTGGACAAGCAAGCTCACTTTTCAAACAATGGTTGCTCATTCCAGATGATTGCCTTCTCGCTTCATATTAAATACTGTTATCTAGTATTTATTTGTACATACACCTTGAAGATGAACACAATATTCTGTGAAAATTAGTAAATTACACAACTGTGTTTGAGCACAGACTTTAATGTAAGTCAAATACAGTAGGGTGTTCATCCTAGCCAGAGAGTGCAGTAGAAACTCTGGAGTGGATTTATGGCACAAACCCTACCAACCACCAACAAAACCCAACAGCAGCAGCAAAAACATTGTAGAGAATGAAGAAATCTTCTTTTTGGAATATTGCTGGGAAATCAACACAAAGTTTAAAATAACTAAATAAAAATAGATGGCAAAGGATACAATCTAAAAAAATCATGCTGTTTTTATGTCATATCACAGACCATGACTTTACTGGTTTTTTCTATGTTTGGAAAAAGTCTTAAATGAAATCAATTTGAAATTGCCTTGATTGTCTAATTGGTAACACGTCTTTAAATCTTACAGAGCAGCCACTATTACTATTTTATTGTGTTATAAAATTGTCCTATATTTTTCCATCTAGTGGTCTGGTGGTTTTATAGTTGTATATCCTTTTGGCTAAATCACAGGAATGAAACCAAACCAGCCTGGCATGTTTTCGGTCAGAACTCAGCAGCTGTCAGTAAGGTGTAGAAGCAGGATGCCTAAACTGTGCAGTCAGCTATAAAAGACAAGGCAACAGAACCAATGAACTATATGAATGTATAAATGGAAAATTAAAATCTCAGACCTACTAAAAGCAGATAAATCTGTTGTCGTAAATTAATTATTAGTAAGGTGCACTCATTGGCAACCTACAAGTCTGTGTGGATTTCAGATATACTCCATGCATCAGATGAATACTCTAGTCTGTTGCATAGCAGCCTATTCGAATGCTTACATTTTTGCACTTTTACAGCTAGAAACAGTACGTTTTAGGACAGCACGTGCATTGGCAGTGACGTCTATTTCTGGAGAAGAAACAGAACCACCGCATTAGCAGTTGACTTTAAATTCTGCTTATTTTTTCACTTCAGAGTGCTATTAGTGTTTGCGTGATATGATAAAGAAGTTTGTGCTAACCTCTACACATGCCACACTTCTCAAGGTTTAATGTGGTTTTCTGAGGAACCGTGACTTCAAACCACCGTTGTTCTTCATGGCATCACTGAGTAACTTCCATGCTTTCCTTTTGTGGTGATTATGTTGCCCTTTAGCTCCTGAGACTAAACAGGTGTGATAACTCAATAATTCTGTGGAGACAGTATTCTGGGAGGCCTTCTCGATTATGTGCTTGTGCTACAACATAAATATTGATGATTTTTAACTTTAGATTGAAATAGTTGTTTGCTTAGCTTTTCTTTAATTACATTAAAGATAACATATTTATCCCTTTTCCTCCAGAAAGATTTTTGCACTTGTTTCTGAACAAGAACCAAAAAAAAAAAATATATATATATAATATATATATAACTGTTTGGCCTGTAGAAATTCTTGGTCGCCCTTTTTTATGTGCTCCATTTTTACAGTTGCTGTCACTAACATACAGTGAGTTTTGAAACTTCTGGCTTAACCTGAAAGGGAGTTCAGTATTAAATCTAATCTACGGAGTACGATCTCTTTATACACCACAAAAATGTTGCATCTTCCGGATAGGATTCTTTGACCAATACAGAAAACTGTTTGTTAATCAAATATAAACCCTCATTAGTGAATATACGGTTACAGATAGTGAGGATGGTGGTATGTAAAGAAGTAAGTAAAACAAGCATTTAAAACACCCAGTATTCTGTTAAATAGGGGATATAATAATAAGTACATCATCTTTGGCCTTCAGAAGTCTGAATTATTAGGAATTATTCATGTTTCTGTTTTGTTTCCTTTTTTATGATGTACATGGGTTTGTATATTTACACTTGGGCTCTATGTTGGTGAAGCACTCTGTTAATGAGGATGTGTTACTTAAGTGCCTACACAAAAAAATATCCTCCTTAGTCCTTCTAAAAGTACAGCTGCATGAAGATAACCCACCCTACAGCCACTGAAATACTTCTACTAGATTAGAATCAAAGTGTAGCTTCATTCTACGTTACTTCTGTTGCTGCTTGTTTTTCCAGTGCATTTGCTTTATTTATTCTTGCGGTGCTAATATCATTTGAAGTTACTACGGCAACCTGTCACCATCTGTTATTATAAAGTATGCTGGGATTTAGTTGCTAGGTGTTGAAGTTTGTCGTCTTACTCATATGACCCTAGCGTTTTTCTGATGTTTCTTTTCCTGTATATGTTGCATCCACAGCTAATATGCCTTCAGCACCAGTGGGAGAGGTTCCACGTTCTTTCTGCTTGACCTTACAAAGCCCTATTTGTTTTACAGAATACACCTATGATGCCTTTTGATGTACTTTGTATGTACTCAACCAAAACAGCATTTCTTTTACCTTGGCCACTATTTTGCTGTGTTTATACTAAAGCCAGCCAGTATTATCATTATTTAAATTTGATATTAATTATGCCTTTTTTTTTAAAGTGAACAGGGAGTTTGAATGTTTCCTGAGACATTTTCTCCTCTATCTCATTTTCATTTGACTACCTATTTACTTGTGTTCCTGCTCCTGATAGAAGTGCAGTGCTCATCCTATCAATTTCCTTATTTCTTTACACATTTTTGGAAGGGTTTTCAGCCAATGTGCTGTTTCTGTTCTGTTTAAATGTAAATTAACGTTTTAAGTCGGAAAACATATTTTAGTAGATCTCTTCGTAGTAGTGCAGTGCATTCTGAGTTATTTCTGTTAATTTTTCTTAGTACTGTCTCATCAATCGTTTACTTTGATACATTTATTTTTTTACACAGTTGACCTAGTTCTAATCAACCTTTTCTGCTGTAATTCACAGGATAAATCCTAACAAGCCTAAGCAGAGCTGAAGTGACTTGTTAGGATTCTATCTGAAGAACTTCACCTTCTCTCCCACAGCCCTTTTTTATACTGTTCAATCCCTATGTACAATCCTTGCCTTAGTGAAATACATTTTTGAATCATAAGCATGGGACTGCTCTTGTGCAGAACTCACTGTATTTTCAAGCAGATCATGGTCTTTGCACATTCTAGTAAGAGGTACTTAAACAGCGTAGGAGAATTTCAGTGAATACAGAGAGATATTGGCAGATTTGATCACAGCTCTTAATAGTCCTATATTATTACACTGAAGTTCTACCAGTGAGAATGGTGATGCCGAGAGCGCATGAGTTACTTCAGAGATCTGAGGCTGCATCTGAGAAGCAAACCTTTTTTGCTGGCGGCTGGGGATTAGGAGGGAGGGGCAAACTTTTAACCTATAAAGAAGCTAGCAGATAATTTCTAATAGTTGAGATTGCCGGCAAGAACATCATTAAAGATCAAACAATATTTGTGTATTTTCCTGCTTTACAGTTACATGGAAATGCTGGAGGAAGTTTTTGTAGCAAACCAGCTTTACTGTCCCCTTCTTTTTTTTCATGTACCATTCAGTCCCCCTGGTGTGAATTTGACAGGTTTGGTGCGAGACTCTAGCCACTAATGTGTGATCTTTGCTTATGGCTCTTTTCAGTAATCAAGGCATATCATCTGTTAATTTTGAAATCACCATACACAGTCACTAAGAAAAGGCATTCATGCTGTACCATAATCACAGATATAGCTACACACATTTTAGAAGTTGGTTTCAACAAAAGAAATAACCTTCTTAAAGTCTTTATGGCTTTAAGCAAGATAGTAAATCTATTCAGTCTTGTGACGAAATGCTGCTTATTTCAAGAAGTGATTATTTAACGTGAGTATAGAAAGGCATTCTATGGTGAATGTCTAACTACTAAAAATACAGGCTGTTTTTCACATACAATTCTCTAACTTCTGTCAGTAATCTTTTCAAAATCAAGACATCAGAAAAACCCACACACAATTTCATTACTGAATCCTTTGCAATTCATTATTACTTTCAGCTGTAACGTTTAATGTCACGGAAAAGATTTGCCTGATCCATAACTGTAAAAGTGAACTACTACAGCAGGAAAACCAGCATTTCTTTTTAGAAGAGCATCAGTACCCGAGAACACACGATTCCTTACCTGAAAGCTTTCAGTTTACCTGCAGAAAATGTGTCTTCTTAGCCTTAAAAAGTAGGCAAGCCTCTCGCTAGCACTAGTGTTACTCCAAAAGAAGGTATAATAGGTCCTTTATATTGTAATTTTCACTGTTTATATGCAAGAAGTGTGCTGGGGTCTGCTCACGTAGGAATAAATAAATAAAAAAAAAGGCAGTACAAACTGAACAGCAGCTAACATATGAAAGTAAAAGACCTCTAGTGGCCATAACCTGAAGTTAAAGAAGGCTTTCCTTTGACGTGGTAGACAAAATGGTTGGGTACGACAAACTGCAGCTGATACTTTGGTAACGTGTGTCTTTGCCTTTCTGATGTAAGCAGAGGTATAAAGTGAATCAGAGTTAAACAGAGAATCTCATCAGTACCAGGTGGAAACTAAATTCTCGTCAGAGGGGCTGCTGTGTCCCTTGTGTCAGTTCTAAACCAGCATGATGAAAAGATCCGAGAAAATCCTAGAAAATTATTTTGCATGCTCATCTACTTTGTAGTCTCTTATTTTAATCAAACCAAAGCATTTAAAGCCGGCTCACTTTTAAAACAATCAATAAACTTTAGAAAATTAGAAGAAAACAATAAGGAGGATTCTTCACTGTCTTAAAGGAAAACTGCAAATCATTAAGGTCACTATTATTGCTTGAGAGTTAAATGTCTTTGTGACATTCAGTAAATTACAGTGAAAACCTAGAATTATAAGTGATTGTACATCTTCCAGCATTTCTGCTTTAGGAATTGAGAAAAATAAAATATTTCCTCTTGAGGAAGTTTGAAAAGTTTTGAGAGATGAAATAGTGTTCTATACTATTAGAAATACAATTTTTATGGAGTTCTGTAATAGCTACTTAAACACGTGCAGAATGTAAAAAATATCCTTTCTTGCAATATTTCTTCCTGTGACTAGCCTATGTTTCTAGAATGATTAGAAAATTTTGATGCTAATGTATTTTCTTCCTATGAATTCCTAATGGAAGAATGCTGGGCAACATCACATGCCTTTTAGGAATCCTAAGGTAATAATGAGTGGTACTTTATATATAAAGTTTTCTTGTCACAATGTGTGTTTCTGTGCAGTGTGTCATAAATGATGCAGCTTTCTCACCACAGCCTACTCCTTGTCAGGGTAGCTTTTGAATTATCCTTTTGAATTCTCAGTATTTTTCATTCATCTGGAATTGCAAAAGCTTGAATATTATTTTATTTTTGCATACGTAAAAGGATTTACTAGGCATTTAGATCAGTTTAACTTTAGAAAGATTACAATCCAATATCTTAAGTATTCTGCATGCGTTGATTTCTGTCTGGTTTTCTTTCAGAGTCATTTTGTGGCATGCATGACAGCGATCTTAAATCAGATGAACAACCAGCATTATTCAGTTTACATTGAAACTTTTCAGACAAGTTCAGAACTAGTGGTGAGTACAAAATAATCACGGAGGTGATAAGTAATTCTAAGTATTTTATTTCTGGTGTAAAATCAGTAGTATTGTTTCGTATCTTGTCCTGTTCTTCCTAGAACAGATCCTGTTTCTATATGTTTTCCACCTCTGTTGTGGTGCGCCTCCCTCTTCTAGTGGTGACCTTGGACAATACTGTAATCAGAAATTTGGAAAGATACAAATGTCACTGTTGTTGACCCTAGCACTGAGATGGTAATATCATAATAAAGAATAATTAATGGCATCTTTGTGTTATATTGCTCTTAGGAGGAAAAAAGCCAACAACAAAACTACAACAAAACCAACTCTCAATTAATTGAACCCTCCCTTTGCACGTGGTGATCCATTTTCACTATTGAGTCTACTCCTGGTCCAGATTATGTTGTGTGCTAAATGCAGTAAACGCCTTATTATTGCAACGCGTTGTTTTCTGCCAGTTGTTTCTGGCATAATTTAATGATACTTGGGGTTTATTCTAGTTTGTACCAGTCAGTGTTCACTGTGTTCTAGAAGGTTTTGGTAGTCCTGTGTCTGTCATTTTATATTTCTGACATAACTCTGAAATAAGTCTGGGTACTTGGCAAAGGTTTTGATTACACCATCTACATTTTGTCCATGGAGGTGCTATTTTAAGTTGGCAAGATTTGTCCATTTTCCTTTCTTAAAGTCAGAGTGGTGCCATAACTGAAATACTAACAGATCAAATCTTGGGGATCTTTTGCAGTTCTTCAAGTGCTTCAGTTTTCTTGAAAATGTAACAGTATTTGAACATAATTTCAGCTTCCAAGCAGATCGGGTACTCGGTCCTAGAATTTTAGTAATCCTTAAACAACAACAGTTCTACAGAGGGAAAACAAAATTAAAGAAGACAAGCCATCAATATGTTCAATGGGTTTTACTGTTTGTAAAGGCATTGGTTTGTTGTCTTCTCATTTTTTTCCATACCATAAGTATATGTCAGTGAAGATGACAAGGATTTGTTGTCAAATCATGCTGTTGAGAACTATTGTTCACTTGGCTCTCTGTAAGTAATATGACATGAAAGAGTACAGACTTCGCAGAGAGTTGCTCGTGAGGTGGCAGAAATAGATGATGACATTTCAGCTTTCTAGTCTCACTGACTTCTAGGTGACTTGCTTAGAAGTTCAAGGGTGAAACCGCATATATGTGTTAAACATGAAATAGACCTGATATGTTTAAGTTCATTATACAGTGATCTCCAAATACTTCTAGGAAAAGAAGTAGTGTTTGGTTTGTTTGAAAACTTTCCGTCAGTGCCTTCGATTTTTAATTTAGAATACTAAATTTGGACTACATTGATGAAATAAATAAATCCTATATTTTTCAAATCTATTAATGCTTTATGCACAGTAAGACTTGTTTTGCTAATTAATTAAAAGTTCAACAGCTTTACTCTGAAGTACTATAACTTTTTCTTTCCATTCATTTATGGCTTATCTTTTCTTAAGAGCCCAATGTAATGATTTTTAGCTTCTATTTGGAATCTGAGACTGCTGTTTTACAGGACTTCAGTTCCAGTCTTGGGCTTACTGATATCACCAGGAATTTTTCCATTGACTTCACTGGGAGCAAAGTGGAGCCCTCCATCTTAGTTCTGTGATCACAGCAGGAACACTTAAACTTTGTGTTACACAGTCACAGACTTATTGTATTCTGTTGTTCTAGGACTTCTTGATGGAAACATTCATCATGTTCAAAGATCTCATTGGGAAGAATGTTTACCCTTCAGACTGGATGGCAATGAGCATGGTGCAGAACAGGTAAAACGGTGCTAGAGGATCGGTGCTCATTTTCCACATGCTTGTGAAAAGTGAGCTCATTTCATATCTTACAAAAAGTTCTGCTCTGCAGTCTAAGGTGACTATATCATTGCAGTTTCGTGAATGCCAAGAAGGTCATCATCTGAAATAATTTACTGGCAATACATTAAATAGCTAGCTGCCTGTGTTTTAAGTCCAAATGGAAAGGGGAAAAAAATGTATTTAACAGTAAAGTGGAAAGTACATTGTTGGTCTCCATGTTGACGGTCAACAGAAGCCAAACTGTAAAAGGCCTGTTGAATCTTAGATGTACAACTTCTGCACATGATTAGAATGTCCTCATTAATATGTCAGCAAGTTCATTGTGCTGCGCAAGAGTTACCCAACACAATTTTCTTTCTGAAACAATACGGTTGCTTGGATTGGTTAAAGGTCTGATGATAAAGACCAAATCTTTGAGCACAATGCGTTATTTGTAGGAGGAGGTTGGATCTACGGTACTTACTGTAGCTCACACCACTGAGGAAATGTATTGCTATACAATAGATCGTTTGGGGTTTCATCATGATTGATTAGTTCAAACTCAGGTATATTACCTCTGTAGAACAAGATGGCATCTAAGCAAAAGTTCATGTAATCAAATTTATCATGCTCCCTATTGCTTGCTCATTGAGAGCTTGCTGTTAATAAGAAATCTTTGAGTACTCTTATATTATAAAATTGACTGAAGGAAATATCTTGCAGACATAAACTGGGCAGAGTGTAGCTGTAGGTAAAGGTGTAAAACCTGTCTGTTTTGGTGTCACCATAAATGATAGTGGGATAAACAAGGTATCCCTTGATCTCTGTTAAGTCACAGAACCACTGTTGTCTTGGTGTTAGCGTTGCAAGTAGCGTAAGAGAAATTTCACGTTATACAGATTTTGCTGCCACAGAGACAAGAGAAGTGATCTTTGTGCACCTCCACCATTGATAATGGGTTTAGATAGCTGGTTTGGGCCAGCAGATCGCAGGTGGATTTCTTCAGAGTGTCTTTGAAATATTGCTGCTTTGAAGAGAAAGGAAATGTTTTTCCTTTGAAGTGTGAGTTTTTTTGTTTATTATGGGCATCAGTTAGAAATGAACATTTTTGTCAACAAGGAAAGGGCAGTATATAGGGTACAGGATGGGCCGTGTAACTATCTATTTCCTAGTGATTGTTCCTAGCCATGCTGAGGTACTGGCTTTTTTCTTGTTGCGTCTCTAGCCTATAACACAGGAAAGCAAGGGAGAGTTGGACTGAGAATGCAAAGTAAAAGACATGGCTGCTCTAAACAGTTAGTTGCTTCAATTTATTTATTTGTGGAACTTGTAGGTGAAGAAGAGTTTCCTCAAAATTTGAACACATAGAGGTTTTACAAGCATCTGCGTATGTAGAGGAAATTGAACAAAAAAGTAGCTGTGAGCATGTGACCACCATGTGTGTATTTTTTTTTTATTGGTTGAATTTCCTTTTCTTCGTACTTAGTGGAAATCATGGCTAAAAATCTCACTGAAAGGGATATGGATTTGAGGAAAAAATTTATGTCATTTACATATTTTTTTTTATTGGGTGTTACCTTCAGGGCTGAATTATTCTTGCTTCTTTTTCTCAAAGGAACACTTTATATGCTGGATTGGATTCTGAAGCAACTGTGCTTTCTTTTTTTTGAGCAAGACTTCTGTTGGCAAGGTGAATTTTGATCACCTGTACTATCGTTTTAGTTTTGTAGAAAGGGCAGTAACATTGAGTTTTTGTAGAAGTCACAGACAGACTAATCTAAGAATTAAGTCTCAAAGATGTATAGGTCCCACTTAACTTAGAAGTCCATAGATGCTGTTCATTTGAAATGTCACATACTTTTACTCCTCCAGTTTTATGATATTGAGAAAGAGAGAACAGAGGAGCCTTAATGAAGTTGATAATCTCCTGAGAACGTTTGGTCTTGAGGAAAAGATTTGCTAAGTAAATTTACAGCATTATGCTATCAAATGTTGATATTGGATACATTTTCATCTAGGATTTGAATGGAACGATGTTAAATGAAAAGAGGATTTTTTTGTGTGTGTTCTACCATTCAAAGCAAGTATTATGGTTCTAGTGGGTAGTGATGATGGCAGTGGGGCTTCACGTGCCTAAACCTCATTTTCTGTCGCTCACGTCCACTAATGTTCACACAGAGAGATTGCTAATGCCTCTTTGGAGGTGGGCAAACACGTATATGCTGGTGGATGTGTTCATTCCAGGTAAGATTTTGTAAATGATAGTAGTTTCATCCCACTTGTTTCTCTGTCTGAATCTTTGCACTATAGAGGTAAAACCTAATTCAGTGCATGATGCTCTGTGGCTGCCCTTGCAGTATCAGCTTAGTACTAGAGTAACCTAACAGTCTTCAAACCTTTCATGTATAAAACTGTTTCTCTTATCTAGAAAATGCTGATAACATTTGCGTTATTCACACATAAAGGATTTTTTAATTCTGTGGGGGTGGGGGAAGCGTCAATCCTTGTTCAAAGATCATGCCTTTGGGGTTTGGGAATTCACCTGGTGAGATCTATATTGCCTCAGTTACTGACAATAGAAATTCGTTTGTGGTACTGTATGTTTGTTGATGATGCCTCCTAATGACTGTGAACTTTGTGAGATGCTTTGGTCCAGGCAGGCTTTGTTGCTCTGAACCTTATCCTGCATTGGACAAGTCAAACGAAAATATTTAAAAAAAAAAAAAAGTCAGCATTAAAAAAAATATGTTTAGAAGCTATTTAACAGTGCTTCTATAAACACATTGCTTACCTAAATTGACTTGGCACTGTTTATACTCTTTCATTATGTTTCTGTTCCCAAGGAACATGAGGAACTCATAAGGAAATGAGTTCTTGATCTTACTTTTATGTCTTAATTTTACGTTAAATCAACAACTAGGAGGGGGGATTATTTTATCAGTCTTTATAGAGATTTGGGTTTGGTGCTTTAGTTTGTTTGGGGTTTTTTTGAGGGGGGCGGGTGTTCTGTGAAATAAATGGAAGAGTAATTCAGGTATCTAGATGTGTCTTATTAACGTGCATTACTCCAAACCAGAGAAGTAGCAGAGAAGAAGTCACAAAGGGATCAGGCTGGATTCTTTTATAATAAAAATGAGAGAAGAAAATAAATTAAAACCCACAAAACCCAAAAAGTATTACGTTTTGCATTCTTAATTCACCTGTTCTGAGCAGGAGGCTGTATGCAGGCCTTTTTACGCCCTGAAAGAGATATTTTACCGTAAGAGTCTCCCCTTTCTGGATTTGCCAAGCTATTAGTTGCAGGCTGTAAGGCATGTGTATTGTGTAACCTAGCTAATGGCAGAATGGAGTTGGCACGTCTTCCCTACAGGCATTCAGCAACGCCTGACAGTCTCCCCCAGATGCTCTCCTGTGTTTTGTACCTAGCAGGGAAAGTGGGCATTGGAGGAATTTTGCTGCAGGATATATTGCAGTACAGAAATGTAAAATCATAGTACGTTTACTTAGAGGCAGAGGAAAGGGAAGAGCATAACTAGCATTGCAAGTTTTGTCCTGTTTGTGGGTAAAAGGTGTTCCTCATGAGCAGGACGCTTTAATTATTCTTACACAGAAAGACAGACAGTGCATGTATTACATCAGGGATACTTCTACTACATGTTAGATGTCTGGCATAGATAAGGGGAAAAGAATCAGAGAATGACTTCTTACAGGGTCCAAAGGAAGAGAGAATGGACATATTCATGTCCAGGAGAAACTGTGGTATGAGAGTTGAAAGAACGGGAGTGGAAGCTTGATTGACTAAGCTTACTTAGTCAAGCTTTGCCTGTATCAGGACGGAATAATTTAACTCAAATTACTTTAAATCACTATTATAAATAATGTACTGTTTACTCTCAAAGCACATTCTGATTCCCAGAGCCCATCTGAAGGAGACAGAGGCTGTGTACTAGTCCCACTGGACTGGGAGTGAGACTTAGCAACTGAGAATCAAAAAGGGAACGAACAGCTATTCCCAACCCTCACCCCCCCCTACCCTTGCTGGTTTTTTCCCTTCTTCTGTTAACAGCAAGATGGGAAGGACACTTTTTTTGTGTCATGCTAGGTGGGGCAGAACACTTTGGGACATAGTAAAATCGTCACTGAGGTCATGAGGATATAATATCTGAGATATTTTTGTGATCCCACATGGTAGATTTAATTAACTTTTGTTCTAATAAAAGTTGCTTACTGCACACTTCTTACTAGTTGCTACTGCTTGTAATGCACTTTATTCCACTTATGCTACTAAGACTATTGGCTATTAGGTTATTAAAAGCAGTAATTCCTAGGTACACGGCATTTGTGGTTTAGGTAATACCATATATTCTGCTTATCTCTCAGCTGTTTGTAATTTTAATTGAGGTACATAATTCCTCCCAGGAAGTTCCCATACCTTATTGTCAACATGAAGTGCATAGAGAGTCAGATTCGCTGAATAAAAGAAATGGTTGTGGGGGTTAGCAACTAAAGGGAAATATTCCCATCCCTTCTTTCCGTTCCTCTGGGCTTTGAAATGGTAATCGCTCAGATAGAGTTTGAAAGTACTTGATCTTATCATAATTAGTACCTGGAATCAGTTTTGGTTAGCGTCCAGGCACAAGTGGCTTAGTAAGCACTTTCATTGTTTGTGCGTCCCTTTGAGTTGTTTTTTGAACCTTGGTGACATTATATTTAGGTATTGAAAAATAAAAGGAATCAGTTTTTCACCAGTACATTTCAAGGTCAGGTCCTGTTTGCTGGAAAACTCATGTGAGATAACACGGTAGGGTGTTTTCTAACACTGGTAGTTAGGCTTTTTCTAAAATATGTTTTTATTGCCTGTAGATCTGTGTGTTTTCAGGCATCTGTCAGAGTCAAATGTTCCCCTTCCCTTTTTAAGTCTAACTTGAAAGGTTTAGCGCTGCAGGTATTTGGCAAAACAGCCGGAAGCGTTGCCAATTTTCTTTCATTATACATACTAAAAATAGCTGCCTATTTGCTGATGAACTGCTTTGTAACACCCTCAAGACTTGGTTCTTATGTAGCTCACATGTTGTGGCAGCATTATTAATTCAGCGAAATCTCATTATGCCTTCACATCAGTGCCACCTGCATCCCCACGTCCCTCACCATTTCTCAGACTGCCAGGAACTATAGGTTCTGCTGGTATCATTAGGCCCTGGCCAGCCAGCAAAAGGAGGCAGAATAAGTTCCTATTCATCACCTAGCAAGGGACAGTAGGGATTTCTTTTTAAGAAAGGGACAGTAGGGCTTCCAGACTTCTGTTAAACATGCTTTCTGAAAAATGTATTTTACACGCCATACATATCCATGTTTCTGAACAGCTCTACCTTTGAATAGAAAAAGTCTTTTCAGAAGAAGTAGCCGCTTATGGTATTGTCCTGTGAAGCTTCATAAAATGTTGCTTTGTGCATTATGAGGAGATGGCATTTCTAGAGTTGTGGTCCCAATTTTTAAGTAACAAGCACACGTAACAAATTCAGTGGCTGTTGGACTGAATTTTCTTTTACGTTTTCTGAAGAGAAAACCTGAACAGCTGGTAGTCACAATTTAAGCGTATTATTCAAGAATGGTATTTGTAATAGTTTGGAGGAACTGTATTGCTACTACCAACTTACTAGATTTCATAGAATATCGCAAGTTGGAAGGGAGAAATACCCCAAATTATTTATTAGAACGACTTCTCAGTCTTCCACCTACCTGTTGGAAATGAAAGCTTGTCATATTTTTGTGTTTTAGATGTATTTGGTACTGTGATATATGTATTGATGTCAGTGGGTGTTGTGACTATTCATAGGTATTAATGGATCTGACTATACATAAGGTTTGTAACTTCAGTTGATAAGAGTATGCGTTATCCTTTACTCCAGCTCATGCTGTAATATGGTGTTCAACTTATAAAAATTGTGACGAGGTCTTAAAATCAATAATATAATTTTAATTATGAAAATAGGAAAAAAAATCCTCCTTAACTTTAATTCTTTGATTATTAACATGAAGTGGATCTGCTCTCATAGGAAATGTAGAAGAAAACTAAGATTTATTCTATCCAACTATGCTTTAACAGTTTGCTTAAAACATTGCCTGGCTCATCATTTGTCTTGCAGAGATTAAAAGGCATGTTCATTTGTTTGTTTATTCCTAAGGGGAGGTGGTGGAGGAAGTATTTTAGGTTAGTTTTACTCTTGTTTTTTGAAGACGTATTGGGAGTTAAGATTCATTTATGTAACTAAGGATCGATGACAGTGTTGCAGTGTATTTTGCACAAATAAAGCAGAATTTAGAAGGCTGATCTGTTGCATACAAGTAACTCCTTCCTTTGATCTCATTTTTCTCTGGCAACTCTTGCCTGGCCTAAGCGTACATGACAGAAATGCAGTTGTTTTTCTTAAGGGCCTGAATTTTCAGGGGTCAGAATGCGTTTACAAGTATGGTTATGGCATATTGCAGAACTTTGTAATTTTAATATATGAAAAAGTATTTTAAGCAACAGCTATAAATAGCTAGTGAAAAATCTTCCTTTCTGCACATGTACACAAAAGACTAAATGAAGTATTATAACAAGTCCAGCCAGTTTGTACTGTTCTGCCATTGCTTTAATCATGTTTAGTAATAAGATGTGTTCTTAGACAGTTTGCTTTTGCTACGAGACTAAAAATGTCCTTGCTGAAATGCAATTTCCCTGGTAATGTGAAGTCCCTTTTGGAGGCAAAGGACAGTTCATGCCTTCATTGTTTTTCTTGCTGGGGTATTTGGTACACAGTGTCGCACTATTCTCAGATTTGTATCTCATTTCCATTAAATCTAGGTAACTCTGTTTCCTTGTTGTCTTTCCCAGTCCCTTTTTAAGTTGGTACTTATAAAAGGGCAAATGGCATAAAGTTGGTGCTGGGAAAATGGAGTACGGCGCATAAAGAGAAGAGGCAGTTGTTTCACTGTGGGTTGTAAATTTACTTCCATGGAGAGTTACGCTTCCAGCTGTGGCTGATGTGTGTGACTGAGTCATTTAATGCTTTGCTGTCAGTTATAAGCCTAGCAGAGAACATCTCTTCCATCTGTAGGTGTTTTGAGTCTGGGTGTGCTTGATGTAACCCTACTTTTCAATCACTTGCATCTTCCTAGCACCAAACACTGCAAGATGCTTATTCTACACTAACTCGGCATGTTGCTCGTTGTTACCCCTGTTGTGGAATTATCTGCTTACCAAGAATCTAAACGCTTAATTATGTGGTGACTGCAGCAGCTCATCCGCTCAGCAAGATAGGCTATTGCATACCATGGTTGTGGTGCTCAATGGATGCCTATTATGTTTTGACTGCAGTCATTTAGTCTTTTATCTAAAATGCAGAGAGAAGACAAGCTGTGAAATACCCCTTTCCCACTCCCACTGCGGAGTATCTCATCTTTCTTGGTATTGACTGCTAGGATGCTTCTGCTTCTGGAGTATGAGGTCTCCTGAACTAGAAGCAGAAAAACAACTTGTTTGTTTGATGTTTTCAGAAAGACATTAAAGTAAAATGTTATTTTTCCATATACGACTTTGACTTGCCATACAGAAATCTCTAAGGTTCTTTGCTATTTGGCTTGTTAAAAAATATTTTTTTGTATGTTTTCAGGTATTTCAATTTCATTAAAACATTTGGGGATTAAGCGAGTGAGTAGTATTTTCCACTCTGTAGAACGTATGTGCAAATGAGTAAATAAATAATGAAGAGACTACCCACATAAACTGTTGTAAATATGTCCCTACAGAAAGACTGAAAATACTCAGTATTCATCCTTTTCATCAGGTTTTGTAAATGCTATTGAGCAATCTTTCTGTCTTCCCCTTTCTGATGAGTAACTTTGGCCAGCACTTCATACTTTAAGAGATTTTCAGGAAATTAAATATATACCATTTTCTCATATTTAACATTATGTTGAACAGTTATTTTCATACTTTTAAACAGCAACATCACAAAATAACCCTGCTGGTGTATTATGCATTTGCTGCATAATTTGCTGCATCTTTTTTAAAGACATAATCTTCTGATTCAGTGCAACTTCTTCTGTATGGATACAGTTTTGGCTGTAATGTAGTAAGCGCAAGGGAGCAGCAATTAGACAAGAGGCAGATGCATAGTTGTCTGTACCTGTAATTACAGATCGTATTCTTAGCTTCACAAAAAGCTAGGCTGCCCTGAAAGCCAAGAAATTTTGTCCACAGTGTCATCCATTAGTAATTCTCCAATTTTAATCCTTTGACATCTGAAATAATAAAAGTATTTCTAGAAATAAGCCCTAGAAACATCCATGAAAATACATTTACCAAAGTATCACCTCTGCACCGTTCTCCATTCTTAGATATATAGAAATGAAGACTAAATGACATGTATAAATAGTATAGTAAGGGTAAATTAGTGTGAACAGGTGAAAAAGAAAAATCATTGGCAGAACGGAGAAGTAATTTCACAATATCAATTCATACTTCCTTCGAAAGGGAAGGCCATGAGAGTTTTTATTGGTATATGACATCCTGATATAACCACCTCATTAATTAACGTACGCTAACTGGCTTTCACTTTGTATCTTATTCCCAGAGTTGATCTAGCACCAAAGACACCATGTAATTTTTAATTATTTTTTAAAATTCAAAAATATTTCTATTCTGCAAACAATTAGCTGGAATGCACAATAAAGGAGGCTGAAGTGAGAAGACACAATATAAGGAAAATTACTGAAAATACCTTTTAAACTAAGTCCATTTGACAGAGCCTCCATTATGACAGCTTTTTTGTATGCTTAGAATTCAAGCTGAGAAGTTTCCTAAAGCGTGCTAAACACCACATTTTCAAAAGCGTGGTATAAATGTATATTTAATATACAGGTTTGAAAACATATTTTGATTGCTAAATGGGAGATAAGCAGTCTATAAAACATGCTGTAAGTAGCTGCTGAAGGAAAAGCTACACACAAAGAGATTGTTGGCAAAGTCAAGAGACCTCAAATGGAAACTTTGCCTGTAGAGCATCAAAGCAATTGTTCCTTCTTGTCTTTCTCTAGGTGTTGGTTTCGTACTGCTGTCAAATTAACTCTGATACGTTATAGCATGTATTATTCTTGTATGTTTGACATAGCTATTCAAGGTAAGCGTTCAAATAATACTAATAAAATAAATGAATTGTACATAACAAACAATTCATAATTGAGACAGGAGAAGCTGGAGAGCAGTTATTTTTAAACAGTCGTTTTCTGACCATGTTATTTAGATAGGCTCTCTGGCCGTACGTTGAAAAAGGATTTAGGAAAATGACAATTGCTTTATCATTAGCATTCAATATGAATGGTACAAAAAATTATTTTTCAGTCTATAGTGATACTGAGTTGACACAGGGGAGAAATATGATTAAATCATACTACTTTCTTTGCATCACTGGCCCTATTTTCCCAGTTACCATGGAAGTGGATTGCTTCCTAAGTGTTGCCATTATTGTGCTCTTAATAACTAGGTTTCACATAGCTACAAGGTTTTTAAATAGTGTTTCCATCTTGCATTGCTCTTAATTTCTAAATCAATGATAGCTTGCCACATTGTTAGGAGATAATTTCTGCTGTTGCTTTGTAAAGATTTTTGTTATTATCTTTTCACCTGTTTTCTCTGGCTCTTTCCTGCTGCTCTGTTTTGGTCACTGAAATAGAATATGTTTATTTTTAATCTCTCCTGTCACAGTGATTTTTGTCTGGTCTCTCTTCTGTGTATTTTATATCTTCCAGGTTTAGTTTATAGTTGCTAGTGACTGTTTCCGTCATTGACAGTGATCAGCATTTGGGATTCAGTCTGACCTGCTTTGTTGGTCTCCTCCTGATTTAACATGCTGCCTTCTGGCTTTGCACACACAAAGGATGAGGAAAGATGACAGAAGCCTACAAGAGAATCAGTTGATTTCAGCTGTTTTTCCTTTGTGTTTGCTTCATGTTAAAACACCTGTCAGGTGTCCCCCGCGAAGCATTTTATGAGGATGCTACTATCAAGTCAACATAAATTATGTGGGAGTATTAGTTCAGCTCTGCTAGTCCAGATTTCATGTATTTGGCGTACCGGCAAGACCATGTCTATCACAACTCAGAAAAGATCTTTAAAATAATAGTCAGTGCATCTCCTAGGCTCATCTCAAAGTTGAAGTGGTCGACCCTCAAATTTTAGATTTTGTGAACTTGAAAAGACATTGAAGAGGATCTCACTGCTTTAAAAGAATTCATGTGTAAGAGTCTGAGGAAAGGTCATTGCATGATTTTGGGGAAGGTTTCTAATTCTGTACCTGATTTAGGCACCTTTCCCAAAATCATTTTGTGGACCCAGAAGTGTTCTATGTCTGAAAATAGGTGCAGAAAAAGGGCAGCTTTTGTGAAGCCAGCTAAGAACAGGCAATGCCAATTTAAGGGGTTTGGGGTTTGTTTTGTTTTACTGTAATCAGCTCTGTGTTTTATGCTGCAAGGAGTTGATGCGCTAATTCTAACTTGTTTGCTAAAAATAACTTGGAGTTCCAGATCTATATTTTAGGTTTATCACCTATTTGCATTTCAAAAGCAAGGACACTGCGCAGACCTATTTTACTGTTAAACAGAGAGTCATCATCTTCTAAGGAATAGCCTTGAAATCCTACTTTGATTAACAATACGTTGTTTACAAATACAAAATTGTTTCTTTGCTCCACCCCAGCCTCTCTTTTTTTATTTTGTTTCAGGGAGAATCGGTTTGAAATCAAATTTTTATCTTAGGATGACTTACAAATTTTCAGCTTTGTTGGTCTTAAATTATTTATATCTGTTACTTACAGTACTATTCTATCCCTATTTAGAACGTACATCTAAGTATTTGAAGCTACGTACAGTTGCACAGGATCCTATTCATTGAGCTTTCAAGCCAAAATTTGAAAGAAATTTCTCTGACAATACAATAAGGCAAAGCAGAAGCAGCAGGAAATTTAGGAAGGTGAAGGAGATAATAGCAGTGGAAATTATTGTGGGTAAAGGCATTTCAACAATTTTAGATCAAAATTGTTAAAACTGATGAGAAATTAATTCCATATTAAGCAACTGTAGAAATGTTATCCTAATTAAACACCTGAAAGAATATCTTTGTAGCCCTGTCTGATGATTAAAATTAAGGGAAAATGTGACAAGAGGAGAAGGTTAAACAGAAAAAACACCTAATGACGTTATCTGAGTATGAGAAATCACGATCCCTTCCTTTGGTCAGTCTCGATCAGTCTAAACTTGCAAAGCAAAACTGAGCAGCAATCCCTGAGTTGCGAGACAAGGTAAGCTCTAGTGATCTGTTATAGAAGCAAGGGAAATTAAGTTATATTACACCGTGACAAGACAATCCCTGTCAGTAACTTTTCTCAATAACTTCTGAAGTCAGACAGTACCAGGGGTGTTTTTCTGAGCTGTTCTGGGGCACGCTTTTTTACTGTCTCTATTCTAACCGTATCTTCTCCATCGTGTCAGTTATAACTAATAACTGATGTTGTAAGGAATGACTTCTCCAATCAAATGACTTTAATTCTCTCCTTTTGGGGCAATGTTTAGTTCTTTAAATAGAAGATGCTCTCAGTGATAATTAAAATTACATGTTCTCTTGTTTTCGTCAAAATCTCCAAGTGTTTTGTAAGTGTCTGTTAGGCTTCATACTTACGGCTAGTTAATTAATACCCCTTTTTGGTGAAAGGGGAGACTGGGACATATAGAAATTAAATCATTGAGGTAGGACAGTATGGCATTGGCAGCAGCCAGGAATAGAATTCAGACCTACTGCCTAAATGACTTCCAATGACAGAAATAGATACACCCTTTAGGCAAAATACAAGTGCATTAAAATATTTGGAACTTGACAGCCTGGAAGTATCGCATGCTTCCTGCAAATGTGTCATTCCAGTACGTCAGATAAAAATATCCATTAGAACGAAAGGGACATTGACAGAAGATAGCTTACATATAATAGTATCATTGTGTAGAATCCTGTAAATATTTTTAATATCATCATTAATTTTTACTGGACGTTAAGTACCCGAGCATTTCTCACGTGTCCTTGAGGCTTTTTATGTATGGGTAACGTTAAACCGCAGGCTCTTCACAAAAATTTTAAATTATGACACACAAGAAATATGTCCATCTTATTAAATAGACTTGCACTAATAAATTTCATGTGCGTTTAAGTTAGGATTATTTCTACTATATCTTGCCCGATATTTCTGTGCTAAAAGACAAAGTACCTAAAAGTGTTGGTTTTTTTAATTTAAGACAAATTATCAGCACCACACCACATCCTGCCCAAACAGGATCTTTAGGTGACATGTTTCACCTGGTGCTGGAGTAGTGTGGAAATACACAGAAGCTAGGAAATCTAAAAAAAGTCTCAAAAAAAATGGACACCCCTTTCTACCCCAGCAAAAGATGTTCAGAGGGAAGGGAAATGCTGCTCTCTGAGCAGCTGGAGCTGAAGAACTTGATTACGTGACTTGGCAAGAAATATATACTTTGTAAATCAAAGGAGAATCTAGAGCAATATAGTTCTACAGAAAAGACATGATGCTGTAAAGGCCTTGACCCAAAACTCCTACTCGGAAAAGTCGTGGGGATGTTGACAGACAGAACAAGCTGTGGGTGTCTGTGATTCTGCCTAGCTGTGTAATTGTTTTGTGCTGTCTAAAGTAGACCGTTCCTTTTAGAATCCCCTTTTTTTTTTTGCAAAATCTGAAACTGTTTGTGTCAAGCATTAGGCAGTTTTGTAGAGATAAATGCACCTGTGCGAGTGAAGTGTTAGGGAAGAATGTGTTTATTTTCTTGTGGGTAGCGCGGGGCAGCTGGCAGAGGAAATGGCATTTTCCAGAGTAAGAGTTGATCGCATAAAGGGCCGAAAAGGAAGTACAATGTCACGTTCAGACCAACAGAGGCTAAAACTGCAGTGGGTACATAGGGCAGTTCTGTGACTACAGAGGTTTAGGAGAGTGGTGATAGCCTGCGAGAACAGTATTGAGCAAAATAAGGTTTCCTGAATTTGAGGTGATTTGCTGACACTCAGCATTCCACAGATCAGGCCCTTAATTCAGCTGGTGGGATTAGCTCAGCTAGTGTTACGAGGTTAGACCAGGCTATTGGAAAGAAGCTCATCTGAATACGTGGGATGATGCAGTAGAGCAACACAGCACTCTTAGGAGTCCCTTACCTTCCAATGCCAGAGTTTTACTGTCGTAGTTAAAACTGTAGTGTCCCTCTGATCACATTAAGAAAAAAAAATAGAAAATTACTTTATTTCCTTGATCACATCAGCGTTACAGAGGAACGTTACATGGATGGAAAGAAAATGTTCTTTAAGTTTTCACGAAGGATTTTTATCCTCGTGGAAAACTATAATCATTAAAAAGGATTTCAACGTGGCCAGTCAAGTTACTGCCCTAATGAAGCAGCGCGCTGCTTCGGACTGTTGCTTAGTGGTTAAATAGCATTCCCCGTCATAAGCCTACTAAAAGCTGAACTTCTGCTTTACCTCCCTTATTAAGAAACTGAATTTAGCCCTTGCAAATTTTTTTTTTTGGTGGTGAGACTAAAATTTATGTCACTGACTATTCTGTTTCTGGTAGCGGCTCATAAGGGGCTGCCAAGGGAACAGTATAACAACAGAGCTGGGAAGAAGTAACGCTGTTTGATGTGTTCTCCAGCCTCCAGTGGCCACTGACATTTAGTAGTCCTTTCTTCGTAGAAATGAGTTGCACAGCTAAGCACGACTAGCATAAAAACTCTCTCGTGCTTATTTTGAATTCACATTCTGATTTTTCTTCAGTGCTCTCCAATGCTTGTATGAGAAACAGTGAACAGTCTCTCACCTCCATGGTACTGTCGATTTTATAGGTTCTACCATATTCCTCAGCCACGTAAAGAAACCGGGTCTCAGGCACAATCCATTAAATGTGTTGGCCGACTGCTTTGTCACATTTATTTGCTTGTTTTCTTATCTCTTTTTTTTTTTAATATATAATTTGTTTATCTTTTTTGAGATGGGAGACCAGAACACCACACAGAATCCAACAGAAGGAGACCATATTCCTTTGACAGTAACATATGGATATCCTGTGGTCTCTTAATCTTTGCTAATAATTCGAATTATTGAATTATTGCTTTTTCTGATGCTACTAAACACGAAGATGGTGGGGGTTTTGTGGACCTGCCTGTTATAACTAGTAGATCTTTTTCCTAATTGGTAATAGCTATTTGACAGTCAGTCATTGTACTTGAGCAGTTAGGATTGTTTTTTCCTTGTGTTCACCTCTTTCAGGTTGCAGTATGTTTGCCCTCACAGTTTTTCCCATAGAAATATTTCAATTTAAAACTTTAATATATATTTAGAGATGCAATTGATTTTTGTTTTACAAATGTACTGTGCTGGAAAGCTAGACAAAGAAGTTAGCTTTAGAAATGTGACTTAATCTTGCTGCATTAATAAAAAGTGTAAACAGGTGCTGCTTTTCAAGCCAGAGGGATAACATTCACACTCTTCCTCTTGAAAGAAATAATTGTATGTTAATTCAGCTCTGAATGTGTTTTTATAATCACCCTGAGGAGGAAGATAAGCAGGGGTTTCAGCCTCCCCTCACCACCTGTGAGGACACAGAAAGGCTGCACGTAATATCTTTGAATTGGGAAAATGCAGTGGCAGCTCCTAACTCCTAATGTAAGTACAGGAAGTCTTTCCGCTGTCAAACCCAGGAGGAGGAGGCAATAACACTCTTGTAAGCGATTCCGTTTTGTCACATAGAAGGTAAAATTGTTTTTGAAAGAATTGTTCTCTGTTTTCTCAAGAATGCAATGCAGTGTGCAGCAGAGGAAAAGAAATTACGTTGTCTGAATTTTTCAATGGAGATCAAGAAACTTTTTGACAATTGTGTGTTTAATTTTTTTTATGTATAACAGACTATAAATAACATGCCATTGCATAGACTGTCATCTGCTGTGTCCACGTATGTGTGAACTCTGCTCCTTCTAGTGTGTTCAGTGTTTAAGTGTACTTCCATCAACATCACGCGTGGTTGGAATAGATTCCCAGAGATGTTCATTTATCTGTATCATTCTTTTTCTTTTTTAGGGTATTCTTGAGAGCCATCAACAAATTTGCAGAGACAATGAACCAGAAATTTCTGGAGAATATGAATTTTGAGGTCCAAGTAAGTATTTAGACTTCTCAGCTGAGTTGAGGTAGTATGTGAGGTATGATCATTCCGGTCTGTCACAGCCTCTTCGGGTACTTTATGTCAGTATCAAAATGGCTGTTGATTTGAGTGTGGCAGGATTAGGCCATCTTTGATATGACATGAAAACCATACTTCAGTTATTTATGATAAGGCACTAAACCAGAGGATTTTGTGTTGTCATTCTCTCAGAACCGGCAAGCAGAAAACTCATTTCTTCTTAGCCAGCCAAGTGCATTCAGAAAGGCCATCTTTGGTGTGCTGCTCGTAGCCTGTACAATGTCACTCCTACGTATGTAGGGCAGAAAGAGCTTAACTTTGTTTGATTCCTAAAGTATTTAGCACTTAGATTTTTTTTTTTTTTAACATGTAGTCTTCGCGGATAAGTCTATCTCTATTTATTTATTTTCCTTTATTTTTAGTAGGTCTTTCTGAAATTATTTAAAATTAGGGTGGGTTTTTATTTTTAGTTTACTCAATAGCATTCTTTGTAACTTAACTATTTGGTCATGCATTTTACCATATGTTTGACTTGCTTCAGATAGAAATGAAAATGTCTGTGGTTTTCACATTCATTAAATTGTTACTAAAATGTAAATACAGTTTTAGAATCAGGATTTGTCACTAAATGCTGCCTGATTATGGCGAGCGCTATAGATGGAAAACGCACTAGCTAAATAGAGTATGAAATATTGTATTTTACTCTTTATATTAACTGCAGTTAAGAGTAAGTATTTTAAGCTTAAAAATGTTTCCTGATCTAATCTATTCATTAGATGATAACTTACTGACCCTAACCATGAAGTTCAGAGACATTTCAGGGCTCTGCTGCCTTGATTTCTTGGGGTTTATATTTTATGGTTAATCTTGCAACTTGCAGACTGTTTCAAGTGATTCTACTCTACTGCACTTGAGTGTTTAGGCTTAAAATGTGAAAAACTATTTGGATATTGGTCTCTTGGTCCTTAACATGAAATACCTCAGTCATGCGTAGCTACAGAGCAGTCATCTAAGCGGGTACTCCAGAGTTTAAAAGACAATAGTAAAAAGAAAGGGAGGACATTCAGTTCATACTCAGTTACAGTGGCCTCCAAGTATGAAATGTAGAGCTTTTTCCTTATTTATTTCATGAAAACATTTGTACATTCAAAAGGTGTGACTTTACAAATGTATGTATGTAATACGTTAATTAAGATTTTTGAATCGTAGGGAAGGATGGTTCATTTGACAAACTTCAGTTTTCTTTTTAGTAAATATCTTTGCTGGAAACTCTCAAATCCTTCAGGTATTTCTGGTATAGCATCTTTTAGGCTATTTCAGTTTGTTAACAACCAATTTGCAATTTAGCATTTCTAGAACACTTGATCATTTTTACTGCGCAATGTATCAGTAATTTTTAAAAGCAACTAAAATAGATGTGGTGGACATCAGTATGTGTATGCTGCCAAAGCCACGCAAACTACTGTAAAGACTGTCTGTCTGTCAAAATGTTATTAAGGTGTAACACTGCCTCTTTCAAAAGTTAAAGCAGCAGTCTATGCCTGGAACTTTTATTTCAGATAAGTTTCCTGTGGCAATTCTGTGCACTCCAGGTTGTTACCAAACAATCAGGGATGTTGTAGTTCATCACTAAAAATGTTATTAATTGAAATGAGAAACTTGAGAGGTCCTTTAGTGGACCTTCTTCATTTTCTGAGGATCAACTTTATCCAAATAATTTCTAAGAAGAATTTTGCCGAGCTACTGTAGAGCCTTTTATGCTAAGAAAGTAGTCTGTATCTTTCCTAAAGATACTGGATGATCCTTGAAGTTACCAAATTTTCTAAAAATGCTCTAAAGCATTGAGGCATAATGGAGAGGAACAAAGAGTTGAAATAGTAAAGGTGGAATAACTTCAACACATTTTTCTAACAAAAAATTCGTCTTTTGAAGTCATAGCTTAAATTGTCCTACTCTGCAGTGTAAATCCATGTTTCTCCTACATTATCAAAAAGAATTGAACAAAGACGTCTGTAGCAAACCCCAATGGGTAAAAGGCATTAGTGCAAAAGAGGCCGTGGTTTCAGGGGAGTGTATGAAGGAGGCAGCAGCACTGTTTGCCTTTGGTAGTTATCCTGAAAAATCATCCAGATCTCCTCCTCTTTGTGAGATGGCTAGAAATTCCCTACTAAATTACTTTCAAATTTTCCAATACAGTAGCTGTCATGTTTTCTAGGGGGCAAGCACCTCATGTCTTCTGAAAAAAAGTGGAATGAGAGAGATCCTTTTCTTTTGCGTTCCCTCAGCCCTTCTCTAGAGGGGCGCTGGCACAGCCACAGCCCTCCCAGCCTGGGGTTGGCGTGGTTGATGTGGTTGACTCTGCCAATTCCATTGCCATGTATTGAAGTGTTACAACGCAGGAAGGCAGCCTGTGCTCTTACTGTCAGATGCTGCCTCTCCGTAGGAGTTTGCAATGAACAATTGATAGCTAATTACAGGAGAAGGTCCCTTCTTAGCTCTAGCTTTGTCTCCTGGTGCTCTGTCCCTGGGTGACAACTCAGCACTGGAGCTCATGTCAAGCAGGAAAGGTGAGTATCCCGCAAGTCAGAGCACGAGAGCCCTGGTCCTCTCCTGTCACTGCTGCTTCACTCAGCCCTGCCACATCCAGGTAACTGCGTGTCCAAATGTGCAACATCTTAATGTTATTGTGGGCCTAAGATGAAGCAAAGCAGGTCTCTCAAGTATATATTTTTGAATTTTTAAAATATTTTTCTTTCAGCTTTTGTGATTTATTTTTTTTTTATTTTTGAGAGACTACTTTCCCTCACTGGGTTTTAAAGTTAGTTTTGGCACTTAAACGCTTGCAGGTCCTTAACTTGAAGAATATGCTATTGAAATGCAAAGGATCATGTCTTTTCAGCCACCTTTGGGAATGAATGGAAATGTATTTTATAAATAAGGATATTGAGTCTTGAGGGTGTATCTCTGACAGAGGTGGCATTTGAACTTGAATTAAGTGAATAAATAGACCATTAACTGTAGTAATAAGGCTTCATTTTTCTCCCCGTAATTTAGACCAATTTGAGAAATTTTCCATTTTACTGGTGTAATTGATATATGCAAAGTATATTCCCAACACATCAATACGTACAGCTTCTCAAGGGACTGAAAACTCTAAATTGGTCAAATTAATCTTTTAAAGCCTTTGATAAGGGGGGAAAACAGGCTTTTCAGGGCATAAATAACGTCTATCCTGGGGAAAAATGCTCTGAATTAGTATGTACTGTTAGTACTGTCAAAAATTAGATAGGAACATAATTCAAATGTTTGTATTAAGGGGGAAAAAAGCTTCAGCCTTACTAGTGCTGATTTTCAAATGCGGTTTTTAATAAGGCTGTGGTTGGTTTGGGGGAATTCAGAGCATCTTTGAACGGTGTGATACATATCAGATTAACAACAGGCTCCAGTGAAATGCTGCTTGAGCCTGTGCGTCTGCACCAGGGTAACTGTGCTCTCTGGACTGTAAATGCTTAAAAGACAGAACGAGCCCTCCTAAGGGCTTTTAAATGAGCAAGTCTATGAAGGAGGGCTTTCCTTGGCCCTCTGAGGGAGGAATAAATGAAATGCAGGAACTTCACATTACAGAGGAAGTTTGTGGATTTTATTTATTGTAGGAAAAGCCTGTATTTTTGAGGGTTTTTTTGTGTGCTGGTATCTATTTTTCCTGGTTATTTGTGCACAAGAGAGTTTTCCAGGTTATAAAGGACATAGGTCACTGAAATTTTTGATGAAACATTATCTTTCTTGGTTGTTTAATGTGGGTTCCCAACCTAGGGTTGTATTTCACCATTCAAAATTAAGAGCTCTGTAATACTGTTATATGTTTTGTTTCCATCCTTTAGATTACCACTGAATACATTTACTATTGCCTTTCTGCTGTCTGGTTGATGCCTACTACCTGTATTTTTACACGCAGCTGAATTTTTAAAGAAGTATCTAAAGCCATTGCTGACTGTTTAGAAGCTTCTGAAAATACTATTTACTTCCTTGAATCGTGTTTCCGAGTGAAGTTTCTTTTTCCCCTTTCCTTCTCTAGTGTGTGAGAGTAGTACCTCGTTTTGATTGGAGAACAAGTCATTTGCTTTCAGAAACAACGGCTTGTGCCCTGGAAATATAAGGGGTTTTCTTCGAGTCCAAGTTACATGGCTCAGTACTAATAGTAGTTATCTAGGGATGTCTTTTGTCCTTGTTTCATGTAGAGAACTCTTAACAAAATATATTGGAATGTCACACAAATCATTGTTGAACTAGAATCCAAAGAGAAGCCAGCAGATACCTTTTGAAGTAGTTCTCAAATCCAGTGTAATTACATTGGGTGCCTTTAGCTCCAGGTTGTTAAGATTCACCGGCATGTAAGATATTTCACTGGTCCTGCTCTGGTTCATGGCTTAATGTTGGTAGCTAATGAATCTCATTTGAATCTTTTTTAGCAATATTTATTCAGCTGCTCTGTCTTAAGAGCAAATGTGTAGTTGTGGTTATTAAAATTCATCTTTCTTGCTTTTCTGCTAATAGCATAATACTAATGATGTACATCTTTGCATAATATAAAAATCTCGTGTTGCTTGCATCATTTGGTTTCATAAATTATTAAGCATTATGCATAGTTTAATATTATCCCTGCTTTTCTCAAAACTATTATAATTTCCTTATATTCAATTTACAGCTGTGGAACAACTACTTTCATTTGGCTGTGGCTTTTATTACCCAAGATTCACTACAGCTAGAAAACTTTTCCCATGCAAAATACAACAAAATCCAGAACAAGTAAGCAAAAATGTATACTTTAGCTTACGTCTTTAATTTTATAGTAAAGTGATGATAAAGATAATGATACCTTTCATATTTCTTTTTTTTCTAGATACGGAGATATGAGACGTTTAATTGGCTTTGCTATCCGTGACATGTGGTACAAACTTGGTGAGTAGGCAAATGAACTTAATTGCAGCTGAATCCGTAGCATATTGCTTGTTTCATTGAAAAGTATCTGACATGAATTGCTTTTGTATTTCTGCTATTGGAACTTATAATATGTTTTCACTTCTGTGATGAAGCTTGGAACTGACGTGAGATACTGTTTGACTCCTGCCTATTTTGTATTTCTAAGAGAGCTCACAACCTTCTGTCCGATTTCAAAGATGGCTGAAATCAGAAGATTTCAGAAACCTTATTTTGCTGAAATTGAGAACCAGAAAAATACTCCCTGAGAAGATTACTGCTCAGGCTGAATCTACAGTTCCAGAAATTAGTAGGCTCATATTTGGAAGCTGTTTGGATTAGAATTGCAAAATGTTTTTACATTTATTGTACAGTTGTGTTCTGCTACTGCCCCTTTCAGAGCTCATAATAGAGGAAACAATAATGTATTGTTCTGTGGAAATATGTGTTATAGAGGATTTTTAAATATACAATGAAGACAATTATGATGGTACATATGATTATGCTTTGAAATGTAAACTGAGTGTCTAATTTCAGCCAGTTAATCATGGAAAGAGTAGATTTCATCAGTTTAACAACAGGAAGAAGACAGAGAAAAAGGCTTTTACAACCATTCTGTCTGTTAAGATCTCTTGATCGCAAGGCAGTTCTGGTCTTTTGTTCCCATGTGCCACTTCAGTGGAGTGCTGAGCACAAGCTAACAGTATTTTTCCCTGTTTCCTGAGGTCATTGTTCTGACTCAGCTAAAATGCAGGAAATTTCATCCAATTTGTGTAATCTCTATGTATTAGAAGTTTATATTTTAAGAATGGTGTGGAATCTTCTCACTGCCTGCAACAAAAGAGCATTTTTTCCCAGTAGTATCAATATTTTTTGCATGTTGTTCAAATTTCATCAAAAGTGTACCCACAGTATCTGAAATCTGCAGATACTTGAATAAAAAGGATCGCCTTTATGCGTACAAGGCAAGATTTAAAGTGATTGGCTGGAAGTGAATGGGAAAGGAGAATTTATTCTGAACTAAATACCAAGCACACAGAAACCAACACACAGAATTAATGTGGATAGTGCATTGTATGCCTTCCTCTGCTCTATAGTCTACTGGTTTATTCATAAATACAATGCAGTGCAGCACACATCTTTGTCTCCCCTGATATACCATATTTATTGCAAAGAAACGTCATCTCGAAATGGGGATATTTTCTTCCCTCACTGGGGTGGCAATGCCTCCTGTAGAGGCAAAAGTAACTCTGTGTTTCTCCTTTTAGTGTGTTCACATTCTAGTAGTCACATTTCCTCTCACCTCTGACTTGGCCTAGTAAGTTTTGCAGTGTGTTAGAACCTCTGACACAGCAAGGTTGCAAGAAAAATAAGCTTTGGAGAGGCCGTAACGTCACTCTGTATTATTACACAAGGAAGCCAACTATGATTTTCAAAAAGCACTGAAAGGGATTGTTATTAACTGTAGAACATTCGTTTTATCGTGGAAAATTTTTGCAAAGTTCTTCTATTAGGACACATGCAATTTCTTTATGATCTCTGTTAAAACGTTCTAGTTTCAAGGTGTAGCAGCGTATCAGTGCTTGCCTGGAGATTTTGGATGTTTTCATCACCTTGCACATACCCCTTTCGATCTTTCTTTTCTTAAATTTTTTATTTTAGTACTTGTAGTAGAATTTTTTTTAATGAATCAGTATACTCTCATGTATCAAAAAGATGTAGTCAAGATTTCAAAGGATTTGATGCTTTTGCTGATTAATTGGCAGACTCTCAAATGTTTTCAGCATAGTCGTTAATTTTCTAGTTTAACACTATTGTCCTTTTTAATATTGGTAGGTGTCAATTTGAAATTAATTGTTTTCCAGTGAACTCTTGATTCTAGAGGCATTAATATCTGTTTGTTAACATAAAATTTCAAATTTTCGCTTTACTACGAAGTACAACAAATCTTGCAGAACTCTGCCACCTGTGTGCATTTGAGGTTTGCTCTTTGCATCCTACTTACGCTGAATCTGAGAGACTGTGTTAAAAACAGCAAGTGCAATGGCTTTATAAAATTTTAAGGGCCTTTAGCAGTTTTTTCTAGCATAATGTTGAAGACCAAAGGATTGTTTTCTAACATCCAAATGCATTATTAATTTATTTAAATAATATTGTCTTTATACCCAATGGAAAATGCAAGGCATACAGATTGAGAAATGTTTCAAACTAATATGCAATAGTTCTCACTTAATAATAAATGACCCTTCCGTTTACTTTCAATCATTTCAGGCTCCTTTCTGTAGCTTTAACAAAAAGTGATCTGCATTCTGAAAGCAGTGGAGCATCTTAAGTATAAACCACATTTGAGGGATACATATACGGCAAGATTGAAACAGGCAAATGCTTGTCAGGATCTCGTACTGTGACCTCTAGAGAGCCTTTCAAATTATAAATCGAATTGCCTTGTGCTCTGGGGCAGATTATCTTCCTTTGTCCGCTTCAGTCATTCAGTCGTTGTGAGGCTGGAAGAGATATTACTCTTGATTCCTGAAATGGAAATAACAGTTGCTGATGGCCAGAGAGTCTTCAAAAAGCCTTTTTTTATATTAAAAAAAATATATATTATATTTTCTTTTATTTATTTAAAATTGTGTGCTAAGGTCTTTTGGTTTTAAGTGTAAGATTAGTCTCCTGGTCAAGCAATAGGTATTGCTGTCACCTAACTGAAAGTTTCTCTTTTCTACTCATTGAAGAGGATTGTATGGGAGAGTGAAGATTTTTAGAGGTGAATGGATAGCTACGTAATACATGAATTTCTGTGCATTTCAACAATTACAGACCTGTAAGGTCTAATACGTCTAGGTATTGGAAGTTATTCAGTTGTCATAAGATTCTTCTCAATCTTATTGACATTACTGATTTAAGTAGGATTAATAATGATTTTAAGCATCCCGAGTGGAAGAAAAAATAATGTTGCATCAAACCATTGAAGTCATAGTTCAGTTATGCTTAGATTTACGTTAGTCTGGCAACCATGTGAGAGGAAAATCAGAATCAGATTACTGTTTAGTTATAGAACAAGTCTAATCATAGTTGTTCGTGAGAATATTTTATCTTTTTACAAGGTTTAGACAGTATTGACATTGTTACACAGGTCATTGGATTTTGATGCTGGTCTGTTACACACATCAAATTTTTTTCTTCCCCAAAAACCAATCAGCATTTGAAGAACATCTTGGACGTGGTTGAATTTTTTGCAGATTTGGATGTTCGTTGGCAGCTGATGTAACACTTGTGCTACAAGATAATTTTCTGGGGTTTTAGGAGTTGTGAAGATAGGGTTTCTGTTATTGCTTTCAATGTTGGATGCACTGGTTGGTTTGATTTATTGGTTGCAATGTTTGATGTTATTCCGAAATGAAAGCAAGTAATGTTTTTCTCCTTGATAAGCTAGAAGGTTACACCATGTGGCACTCTCATAGTGATAGAATTTGGGGGATTCTTAGTTTTTTTTATCACTCCCGGTATTCAAAAGGAGATGTCAAAAGCTGAAAAACTGAAATGTTCACTGCAAATGGTAACTAAGCTGGCATACGTATTTCTGGCATTTTAGAATAAGACGATATCCATTAACATGCTTAACAGCTTTTGAGAAGGAATGGAGATGACTGGCTAAATTGTAAGACTTTACCAGCATAAGTGATTTAAAACCCTGCTTTAAATGATTGCATGTCCTAAATGTTTCCCTGAATTTTTTTTTTTTCTCTCCTTTCAAATAACGAATTTGTGTTTCTGTTTCAGGCCAGAATAAAATCTGCTTTATTCCAGGGATGGTTGGACCCATCTTGGAAATGACTCTTATTCCAGAAGTTGAACTACGAAAAGCCACAATCCCTATTTTCTTTGACATGATGCTGTGTGAATATCAAAGGACAGGAGAATTCAGAAAGGTAATTACAAGCACTCTGTGTGAAAATGCATTAAAATGCCATGTGATCCATTTCTGTCTGGTAAATCTTTTCTGTGTGGGCTTTTCTGATTACAGAANAATGTTTCAAACTAATATGCAATAGTTCTCACTTAATAATAAATGACCCTTCCGTTTACTTTCAATCATTTCAGGCTCCTTTCTGTAGCTTTAACAAAAAGTGATCTGCATTCTGAAAGCAGTGGAGCATCTTAAGTATAAACCACATTTGAGGGATACATATACGGCAAGATTGAAACAGGCAAATGCTTGTCAGGATCTCGTACTGTGACCTCTAGAGAGCCTTTCAAATTATAAATCGAATTGCCTTGTGCTCTGGGGCAGATTATCTTCCTTTGTCCGCTTCAGTCATTCAGTCGTTGTGAGGCTGGAAGAGATATTACTCTTGATTCCTGAAATGGAAATAACAGTTGCTGATGGCCAGAGAGTCTTCAAAAAGCCTTTTTTTATATTAAAAAAAATATATATTATATTTTCTTTTATTTATTTAAAATTGTGTGCTAAGGTCTTTTGGTTTTAAGTGTAAGATTAGTCTCCTGGTCAAGCAATAGGTATTGCTGTCACCTAACTGAAAGTTTCTCTTTTCTACTCATTGAAGAGGATTGTATGGGAGAGTGAAGATTTTTAGAGGTGAATGGATAGCTACGTAATACATGAATTTCTGTGCATTTCAACAATTACAGACCTGTAAGGTCTAATACGTCTAGGTATTGGAAGTTATTCAGTTGTCATAAGATTCTTCTCAATCTTATTGACATTACTGATTTAAGTAGGATTAATAATGATTTTAAGCATCCTGAGTGGAAGAAAAAATAATGTTGCATCAAACCATTGAAGTCATAGTTCAGTTATGCTTAGATTTACGTTAGTCTGGCAACCATGTGAGAGGAAAATCAGAATCAGATTACTGTTTAGTTATAGAACAAGTCTAATCATAGTTGTTCGTGAGAATATTTTATCTTTTTACAAGGTTTAGACAGTATTGACATTGTTACACAGGTCATTGGATTTTGATGCTGGTCTGTTACACATATCAAATTTTTTTCTTCCCCAAAAACCAATCAGCATTTGAAGAACATCTTGGACGTGGTTGAATTTTTTGCAGATTTGGATGTTCGTTGGCAGCTGATGTAACACTTGTGCTACAAGATAATTTTCTGGGGTTTTAGGAGTTGTGAAGATAGGGTTTCTGTTATTGCTTTCAATGTTGGATGCACTGGTTGGTTTGATTTATTGGTTGCAATGTTTGATGTTATTCCGAAATGAAAGCAAGTAATGTTTTTCTCCTTGATAAGCTAGAAGGTTACACCATGTGGCACTCTCATAGTGATAGAATTTGGGGGATTCTTAGTTTTTTTTATCACTCCCGGTATTCAAAAGGAGATGTCAAAAGCTGAAAAACTGAAATGTTCACTGCAAATGGTAACTAAGCTGGCATACGTATTTCTGGCATTTTAGAATAAGACGATATCCATTAACATGCTTAACAGCTTTTGAGAAGGAATGGAGATGACTGGCTAAATTGTAAGACTTTACCAGCATAAGTGATTTAAAACCCTGCTTTAAATGATTGCATGTCCTAAATGTTTCCCTGAATTTTTTTTTTTTCTCTCCTTTCAAATAACGAATTTGTGTTTCTGTTTCAGGCCAGAATAAAATCTGCTTTATTCCAGGGATGGTTGGACCCATCTTGGAAATGACTCTTATTCCAGAAGTTGAACTACGAAAAGCCACAATCCCTATTTTCTTTGACATGATGCTGTGTGAATATCAAAGGACAGGAGAATTCAGAAAGGTAATTACAAGCACTCTGTGTGAAAATGCATTAAAATGCCATGTGATCCATTTCTGTCTGGTAAATCTTTTCTGTGTGGGCTTTTCTGATTACAGAAAGTAAAATCCAAAATATTAAGAACAAAAGGAAGAGCTCCTGTGCAAGTGAGAGTGGGCTCTCTAGAGTCATTTAGTTGGACTTAAGTAAAACTTTCTTCACAATGACAGCAATAATGCTCTGGAATTGGCACCCAGAGAGGTTGCAGGGTTTTTATCACAATTTTCAAACTTCTACTGAAAAAGATTCTAAGCAACAAGACATGATATTGAGGTGAGCCCTCAGTTAAGTAGGGATTAGAATTAAATGACCTCTAAGGGTGCTTTCGAATCTAAATTTTTCATTAAACCCCTTCCTTGTAACATAGATATTGATGAGACAAAGCTTCCGATTTTTAATACAGAATATCTGACAGAAGTAGCAGTGAATAGTTAATTACGTATTATCACATTTCTCAGGAAACTCTTCAACTTTTTAAAGGATTGTTGTGAGAGAAATAACCACTGTGAACAGCTGGCATTCCAAAAATGTTCTCTACAGTAATCCTGAAAAGAAAAATTATTCTTAAATCACAAGTATTAAATATTTTTGACTGGTGGAATAGAAATAAGGATGGTGGGATAGGACATTTGGGAATGTGATCTGAATCTGTCACCGCTCGCTGTGTCTTCCTGGGCAGTGAGTATCTGTCAGTGTCTTTCCTAGCTGACTTTTCCATTCTCTGCAAGCTCTTTGGGCGTACGCTTCCCTTCATGGGAAGTTTTACGTTGGACATTCAGGCTTTGTAGTTACATGAATTAATTCAGAAGAATCTGTGTAATGGTGAGTGGCAAACAAAAAGTCGTAATTTTAGACATCCATAGGAAAGTAAATGTAACTACATCGCTTGTGTACCCAGCTATGTTTCATGCTTTAAATCAGGTGGGGCATTTCTGTGTCAACTGTGTGTGGAGCAAATGGGCAGATGGATTTTCTGTTTTGGTCTGTATTCCACAAATCGCAAAACAAAGCTTTTGATTCGAGGCCAAGATTAAAAACCACTTCGCTTCTGTGCATCTGTTCCCTCCGTGTCCTAATAGTCCTATATTTGCCTTCTTAAAATATTTTCCTGCACTTGGCTTATACTTCGTCTCTTGGGAGAGATGCACAGATCTGGACAGACCAAAAATCCTCAAAACTCATCAGTCATACTGACCGATTAAGAACATCAGCTTAGGAGCCTGCAAGATGCCAGACGCTTAGGTGACCCTTAAATCACTTCTTAAGCTAATACAAATAAGTTTCAGGTGATATTTTTTTCAATGCCGAGGAACAAGGACATTCATTTTATTGCAGCTTAAAAATGAGAGGTAATTTTTATCAGATGGCACTGTTTGATAATTGAGCAGCTGAATCTCTTTGGATTCTGCTTTAGAATTTGTTCTGCTTTAGAAATTGTGATCCAATTACTGGTCAAGAATTGTGGGGTTTATTCCCTCCTTTCCTATGGATGAGGTAATTAAGATAAAATTCCTAAACTTGGATCTGTAAATTTGCCAATTCTGGTGTTTAAAAAAACCCCTTACTTTAAAGGAAAGGCACATTAAGTTTTATTACTTAAAATTGTTACCATCTTAATTAGAAAAGGCAAAGAATTAATATGAGCGGAAAATCATTTGATGCACAAACACGTAAACTCTAGCTTTTGCCAGTGGACAATTTTCATATACAGATTGGCATTTAGTATTATAAAGCATATTTTCTTAAAGCTTTAATATAAAATTTTGAGAATCATAATGTGTTATTTCAAGACTGCCTTAGGCACTCGGGAACCTAGCTTGACATTCAATTAAAACATAATTTTGCTGAACTTAAAAATAATTAATTTATTTCTGATCTAATCCTTTCTAATGAGAGAGGGGGGAAAAAAGCACAAACAGAGACATTTTCACTAGTTGAGTCTGTGCTGGCACTGGAACTAGAGCTTGTCTGGTGTCTGACATGTAATTTAATAAACTTTACCAAAAAAGATTGATTTTGTTAACTTGATGTGGACTGTGCTGAGACATCAGCGTGGCAGTGCTCCCGCCTGGGTGGACAGACATGGTACGTTGTTGCTAGGTCAAAAGTCTGTGTCCTGCTTTATGTACACGATATATATGTGATCAGGATATAAAGGTATTCAAATTCATCAAACAGGAATTTTATTTCATTTAGCTATTTCTAGGAAGTCAACTAATCCCAGAGAAAAGAAAACTCCACCTCTGGTTATGTCAGGAATGACGTACTATTCATCTGTATTGAATGGAATGGGATATATACGTAGGTGCATGGCATACTAAGGCATTTGCTTCACAATCCTTGATTTTACTTTGCACATGTAACTTCCAGTCACCCAGAAGAAATGTTATATAAGCTTGTAATTTTAACTCTAATTGAAGAACTAGGGAAGAAGCCATTAATATCTACTAATTGTAGCCATCAAGGCTCTGTCTGTCATTATCTCAGAGAGTTAAGCATCTTGGAAATGCAATTTATCCAATTACGTTCAGTGTCTGTGGATAGAATTAGTCCTCCAAATATATCTTCTGCTTCATAGATAAAGGGAAGCTTGTTGCCTCTCCGTTGGACACATGATGTTGAAACACCCTCCAAATGTTGGTCACCCATCTTTCCTTGAAAGGAAGACTTCCCTAAGCCAGACACATCATCAAGCAATCTAGTAATATTTCTTCGAACTGAGAATTTGAGACCAAAAGCTGCAAAAGACTTAAAAAGAGAGAGAGATTAGCTCTTTGCAGAATAAATGAAAATACTGAAATAAACATGGATTCAAGTTACATTAAGGATTTAACTTGGCTTAGGAAAGATAAATTCATCTGTGTTTATATTTTCAGCCAAATAAGTAAATCTGTTCGTGTTTGGTATTTTCAATTTAGTGTCTCTCGTTGGTTCCAGCAGTTGCTGAAGCCATCTGGGGAAGTTTTCTCTATTTGCTTTCCTTCCTGACTCTTGCTGGTCTGTGTCAGAAAATCGTGCTGACGGATGGCGTGTTCTCGGGCTTATGCAGCTATTAGTTGGGTTAGAGGACAGACATTTATTCTTAGACAACCTGTTGGAGTCTTGTACCTTTCTGCGCTACTGGCTGTAAAAGGTTACTACATGAGTGAATATAGGTGTTCTCAGCAAGCTCCTCTGGTGCAAGTGATTTATCATTGCTGTAAATACCCACGTTTCTTACTCTCAGTTCTTGAAATTTTATTATGCGTGAGGATTTCAGAAGGATGTGAGATCATCTCGTTAGCAGAAACCAAGTTTGTATGGCTTGGTGCTTCAGACAGGTCTGTGTATAAAAAATGGAGATCTTTCGTGCTTTGGTATTGAAGTGTGTTTGGATGTGGAGATTTCTTGAATCTATTAGATAGACAAGCAGGTGGTTTTGAAGCCAAATTAGTGCCAGTGACAATTAGGCACACTCTCTTTAATTTAGAGGAGAAATACCCCTTCCAGGGCTTAATTTTGGCACAGGCACCTTAAAACTTTATTCTATATTTCTGCCAACTTTTTTATTTATTTTGGTTCAAGGAACCGGCTTTTTTTGCAGCTTGTTGAGAAACTGCAGGAAAGATGCTTAGGAAGAGGTTTTTTTGTTCAGATCCAGCATCTGTGAAATTATTGCCTCTTAGAGAAGTAATCAATTCTCTACCTGCTGAATCAGTACTAGGAAGGATTTAAGAGCTGGATGATTTTTAACTGGTGCTTGACTTGCACTATATTCACAGATTTCTGTCTTACTCCAATAAGTCTGCAGACTTCAGCTCTAGAAAATGACCGGACTGGATGTTTTTGTTTAATATTGTCTTGTGTTGGAAGTGCCATGTAGCTATGTTACCCACGTTACTAATACACATATATACTAATACATATATTACTTACACATAGAAATGAATTCTGAGCCCTTTAAACTTCTTTTTCAGCCTGGACCAGCCACAGTGATTTTTTTTCCCTGTTTCTCTATAATTCAATGATAGCTTTTTATTCTCTAGTACTGGTATAGTATGTGCTGTTTCACTGGCAGTCTTGTATTCTAATAACAGAGAAAGAATTAATGTTAGAGTAGCAAAACCTGCAAGTAACAGGACAAAGAATTTTCTGGATCGCAGACTATCGGTACTCCTAACAAAACACAATTCTTTGTGGCCTGCAAAGAGAAAACAAGGTTCCCTTTCATTTGACACTCCTATTAAAAAAATAATTAAGAAATAGTACTGGTGTAGTAGTCCTTTCCTTCTACTTAAATCAGGAAATAGGATTTCTGTTTCTACTGAACAACTTACAGTTTTCTCTGAGAACATTTTGGGAAATGTCTCTTAAACGGAGACATTGAGATCTGAAATCATTAAGTACTTTGAGGAACAGTGTAGAGCCTGTTCCATAGCCACAGAGATGAAACATTCACTGCCAACTTCTGTTGAAATACCGGGTGAGTACATGCTGCTGGGTTCTGCTGGAGTTACTCCTGTTCTGCTATCAATGGTTCCCATATCCATACTGTACAGGTGTCCAAATTCACATTCAGCTGTGACCTTTTCCATGTAGGCATCTCACTGATAATAAAAAGCAACGTATTTTCTCATTTTTCCCCTTCATCCAGACAGCAGAATATTTTAACCATTCTGTGCCCATTTAAAACAGGGCTATTGGTTTCTTCATGAACACTGTTTTCCTACACAGTCATCTTAAAATCTGTTATACCTGGTGCTGAGCTGGAGAAGTCACCTGTCTGTGCCGTTGTATGGCATGTACGCAATTTGTATCCAAGTTCTTGTGTCTCACATCAACCCCGTGAAGCATTTAAATATTTCTATTTGAAGCGTATGTGTCTGATGCTGCACTATAACCATACGAACAGTTATAGCTTCACACATTTACAGCTGTGGCTTTGTAGTTTTGACTTGGTCTGAGAAATATGAAGTAGTTGAAATTGCTCCTTCCTCCCTGCCCCTCTAGAAAAGAAGCACGTATCTGTATTGCCTGATGTTCTGTATCTAGCTTTTTGTGTGATGAGTGTAGAAGTTAGGCCACCCAAGGCAGCGTTTCAAGCTCCTTGCAGAAGCAACAGCAACTCTCGTCTTCTGTCTAAAGAGCAGTTATCAGCATCGGGAAGGCCTGGTAGGTGTGGGGTTGGATGCATAGTTTCCTGCTGTCTTTGGTGAGTACTGCTTGAGTAATCCTGGTGGTGGTTTTTCTGGTGCTCAGCTCGCTGCTGGGAGAAGGTGAAACCTGAGGAATCCTACAGTGAATGGGTACCAAGCATGTGGTATCTGTCACTTATCTTAAAACTCTGAATTTATGTGGATTTTTTTTTTCTTTCCCTTTTTTTTTTTTTTTTTAGATTGCTCTCAGAAATAGATCTCAGGATGTTTAATTAGAGCATATTATGTAGCTTTTAAATCTTTTTGTTTAAGAAGTTGTTTTAACATAATTGCACTTGATTTTAGGGGCAAAATAATTTGATTTGCTTATATTCTGGAATAACTTTGCTGTTTGACATTTGCTGATCCTGTTTAGCTGAATCTCAGGACAAAAAATGAAGGGTATCAGATATTCTGGAGAAAAATGGGGATTAGTTGGCCTTTGTTCTTGAGAAATGCTGAGTAACTTTTCTGGATGAAGAGTTTTAATCATGACCTACTTGAAGGAAGTACACGTAGTACCATGTTTTCAGTTAGAATGTCATGTTCTCTGCAACTGAAGGAACTGTACCTCCCAAAACATGTCTGAAAGATACACATGACCTGCTTGGGGAAGAACTGTTTTGTTATATGTACCCTTGGGCTTGCTTCTTCAGCTCAGGGCTGAACTTTTTGATGAGGATATATTTAGATTATGGAAAAATATCTTGCATTGCAGTTATCTGCAATTATTACCGCCTCTAAAATACTATAGAAATTCTTTCTACCATGAAAGGCTTCCAGTTCTCTGATGGGATGATCTGGACCCCAGTCTGCCAAAGCTCTCAATTATACAGAAACACTCCCCAGAGGAAACAGAATTATTCATATACTGAAAGTGCGAAAGAAAAAAACACAAACATTTTCTGGTTTAGTACAGTAGTGAATTCTCTGTCTTTTTTATAGTGCTTTTAATAATTATATCCATGTAAGGCAATAGAGCTTTATTTCAATGTAGATCTCTTAGTTTTTCAAATGCTTTCTCTGTGCCTCTTGATGGGTTAATGGCTTCTCTAGAACCTTGTGGTAGATCCTTCCCACCTCCCTTTGAAAATGTTATGCCAAGGTTTCTTTTCTCTGAAGCCAGATTTTTCTAGGACACAAACTTTTGCTTAGCACCTGGCAAAGTCTGGTTTAAACTTATTTCCTGCTGTTCTCCAATGTATTTTCTGCAGCCTTCTGCACGCTCCTCTCGCTAGCGTGTGGGCTTACTCTTGGAGCATGAGCAATCTTTCATTTCTGGTGTGGCTCTAGATGACTCAGATGGCACCAGAGCAAACATAAACAAGCAGGCTTTCCTTTCTGCTACCTCACCATGCGGTACGGAACCATGTGAAACACTCGGTGCTTACATGAAATATTAGAAATAAAAAAAATTAATAGAAGTTTTGCCACACCTGAGTAATTCATTCATACGATATTCAAAGATTTTTGTAGAAATATTGGGGTGAGGGCATTGAGACATGTTGTGACTGCATAAAGAAGACATTGACAGCCACATTAGAAAAGTTGAAAAACGTGTTGGTATTAAAAACTTGTAATTCTCTCACTGTGCAGGTTCTTTACAAATCTCTATCAAGCTGTTTTCTCATCTGATGATATCTGAACATGATACAATTGGTTGGAGGAGAACAAAGAATGGCTATAGCTGCACTAAGACTTTGAGATTCATGTCTCGCCCTTCTTTCAGCAGGATACCGAAATGAACCAGCAGCTTAGGGACAGGGTTTGTCGAGGCTGTCAACAGTGCTAAAAGCCCAGACTGTGAATCAAGCTGATGAATCTTGGAATGCTTTTATAAATTTTAGGGTTTTCATATAAAAAGCCAAAAATGGCTTTTGTCAAGGAATGAAGAATCAAAGAAAATGATCATGCAAGAGGCTTAGAAGCGATGAAGGTGTTCAGGTAAAGCTGAGCACAGAGCGAGGTCAAACTGCCGTAGGTGACCAGAGAATAAAAAGTATTGCCATTGCAGCTAGAGCTCGAGATGGATTAGTAGAAGAATGGCTCTGCCTTGAAGGGGATTTCCATCAATGATGTGCTTATATTTGTGCTGAGTTTCCAGCCTGCAGGTGCAAAAAGATACCAGCTTCTTCACAACATAATATTTGAAGCTTGGGAAAAATTATGCTAATGGGCTGGCTGCCTTTTAGTGATTTATTTTTATTTTTATTTTACAGCTTAAAACCTGCAGTGTTTTAATATTTATTGCTGCTAAGCTTATTGAAATAAATTATTTTCTGCCATGCAATATTTTTATATTAAACGAATTGTAATTATTTTTTTGTTTTCCACTATTGAAATAACCAGTTAGGTTGTTTTAAAACACTCTAATTTTTTAGTTCTTTTTAAAAAAATTTTTTTCACATCATGTCTGAACAGCAAAAAAAGGCTAGAACAGCCAGTAATTTGGTTCACAATGCCTTGGTCTACACTGGACAATATTAATGGAAATATATTTTCCTTGGAACCCTCTCCCAGTAAATTTCCAACTGACTTTTTTGGGTTTTTTTTTTTTTTGTTGTTGTTTTTTTAATTCTCCTCTGGCACTTTTCATTTCGTATTGAGAAAAAAAACCTCATCTTTCGTACTTGTGTTACAAGTATGATACATAAATATCAACTATTTGAGGACATATTTCAACCTGCAATTCTTAATGCTTTAAGGTGCTTGGAAAAGGCAGGGGAAAGAAAAAAAAACCCTAACCAAATCATGTGCATGTATTAAGAGTTTCCAGGTTTTAATTTCCTGGACCTGAATGCAGCCTGCATCGTATATGGTAAAGGCATCGGTAACTAATTACAGATTCTGATCTAACCACGTTAGGTTGGATTAACCCTTTCAAAATGATACGGCAGTTTCCTGTGTATGATGTATTGCAAAGGCTTTGAAATGACAAATTACATTCATGTATTTATATTGCAATAACACAATAACATTTTAAAGAGGCTTTATATAATGAAGGTATGATGCTGCGAAGTGCTGGGTTAAAATATAATCTGACATGTGCTTCCATTTCTTGAAGAGGTAATGGTATATTACTATGGTCTATTAGCTAGAAATTCTCCAGAGGTGGTGCCAGAGTTTATTACACTTTAAAGATGTCAGGCTATCGTCATTGACAATTTGCAGGCATATTTGTAACAACAGTTTTGTAGGTTGGCATTAGTTTCCCAGATAATTTTTCTTTACCTCTGACCGTCTTTAAAAATAGGTTTTATCTTTTTCTGAATATTGTGAGATATTGTTCCCTTGCTTAATTATGTAAAACTACCCGGAGATACAGGGTGTAACAGGAACAGCAAGTAAATAATTTAGAAAACATCTTCAGATATCCAGCTTCAAGGAATTTATTATAAGGACTGAGCCAGTAGTTAAGCTGAAGTTTCAAGGCTGACTGTGCAGACTGGGATGTGGCGCTTCTTCTCAGTAAGCAAAATTTGGGATAAAAGGAAACCTTTTAATTTGGCCTTGGAGTTCTAAGAGTTAGCTGATGAGCGATAGCTAACAAGGTGTGACCAGTGGAGAAGTATTAACAGGTTTTCTCTCTTCACATGCGCACAAGCTGCATAGATTCTTTTTCAGTTCGGAGAGGGGCAAAGGGTACTTTCTGACCTTACAAGTAGAGAAATGAGGCTGGTGATGGCTCCAAATGAAGCGGCGGCACAACTGTAAAGCACAACTGAAAAAATGGTGCAGTAGAGAGGAAAGAATTCTACTTACTGCTACTAACTACAAAAACAGCTTGCTTGCCGGTTTTGTTTCCATGTCACTGTTTCCTAATCAGGGTCTAGATAGACCTAACAAATAACAATTAAATAGGGTATTGCATATTGTAGGATTGTTCCTGTTTTATCTGAGTGAAAGTCATTCTACTTGCTGTGAACCCCTGTGTTTCAAATCAGAGATGTTCTATGAAAACCCATAATGCAGATACCGTAACCCGTTTCCTCAAGTTCTTTTATCAGTTTGTACCAAGAAACAGGTACCTGGAGATAGATGTGCGCTGTTCAACCGGAATATATTTGCATGTTTAACCCTTGGGAATATGTGATATAACTGTACAAAGAGACTCTCTTGATGCCATATTGCGATGTGTTTGACCTCTGGATATCTGCTCAGTGTTTTGATTGTTCTTTCTTTATTAGTTTGAAAATGAAATCATTTTGAAGTTGGACCATGAGGTGGAAGGAGGAAGAGGGGACGAGCACTACATGCAGCTCTTTGAGTCCATGTAAGTAGCGCATGAGAAGAAACGCCTTCAGGATGTGGTTTTATCTTGCAGTTCTTACTGCTTCTCAAGTTGGTAACCTCACTTAAAAATGAAATAGAATCTTAGCAGCTTTTTTTATGAAGGGACTGGCAATAGCATACTGTTTCATTACACCTAGTTTGAAGTGTAGTTTTGCTCATTGAAACTATTTTCATGGTTGCTTTTCAATATTTTGTGCTCCAGCTAAATTATGAAGAAATTATACCTAACCTGTAGTTCTCTATCCAACTTTTAAGCCAAGATAATTAAATATTCACCCCACTTTTTAGTCTTTCCCCATTTTAATTTGTAACCTTTCTTGGTTTTATTTCACACTAAGAAGAAGAAGGGATTTTGAAATGCCTTACTTGCTTTTCCCAATGTCTAGATTGGACTCCAATTCTCTAAATTTACACGAAGTGACTATCCTGGAATGAGAATATTGCAAAGTGCTACAGTTTAATAAAAATATTTCCGTATTTCTAACAATCCCGAAGCCTGATACAGCATCTCCTTCTCTTCTGGGCCGCCCTTATTCAGTTTTATTCTCAGACGTACTAGCTGTGTCTTCACTTGTGGCAGGTTGTGTGTGTGATGCTCTGGGCAGTGCTGGAATCCCTGTGCCTGCCCCTGCGAATTGGTTCCTAGCTTTTGCCTCAGACCGCAATAGTGAGAAACTACGTCACCCATCATACACTTTCTCAAGCACTGAGAACATAATAGTTATTAAGCATTTAGGCATAGGCTTTGTGACGTTTCAGTGTGTATGGGTTTGCTCTCAAAGCCTGCTACCTTGGATATATTGTATTTTTGTGTAGGGAGCAGCAATCTGTAAAATCACATCCCTCACCACGGGAAGCATTAAATCTTTGTGTATACCACAGTGGAAAAAGGTCTACTTTCAGTGAAAACGTAATTTTGTAAAAAATACTGAATTATATAATAATAATATGTGTATGTTATCGTATGTAAACAATATGTAGTTAGATTCTAATCAAATAGCATAATTTAAAAGAAACATTGTTTAAATTAATTAAAAAATAATTGAAATGTTTGCTGTATTAGTTTAATTACTGTCCTATGAGGAGGCAGATAAAATATAGAGAGGCAGACTTGAAAAAAGTAAAAGTACTGACACTTTTTAAGCAATCTAAAACTATTCTTTGAAACTGATACACTGGCAAGGACAGATGAAGTTTTAAAAATGTGTCTTTCGCTTCCTAACATGCAATGACTATGTAAACTGAGAGCAATAAAGTAATTTTTCAATTTTGAATGTTTACTCTTTGACTTCAAATGTTGGGGTAGCTAAGGGGTGTGCAGAGATGTTCAGACTAGCTCTTGCTATGACCGAAAACAGGCCGTAAGCACATAGTTTCCTTAACCCCACAGTGCTCCAAAGCCTAAATGGCGATGCCTGCCTGAACCGTCACTACGGTTCCCGGCCGGGGCTGGGCATTCGGCTGACACAGTGGACATTTATTGCAGTGCTAAACTTTCCTTGCTACTCGTCAGTTTTTTGCCAAATATCCATACTAAATCTTCCTTGCCTTAGTTTATGCCAATTATTTCTTGTTTTACCCACAGGGGGCATAAAGAATCATTCATTCTGTTTCTCTTTGCAGCAGCTTTTAACAAATTGGAACGTTGCTGTCAAGTGTCCTTTGGTCTTCTCTTTAGGGTAAACAACCTCAGTATTTCAGTTTATCACATGCAATGTTTTCTGGTCATTCCTACAACGTCTACATCTATTTTGAAATACTACATTGCCTTAAAGCTGGCAAGAGTGTTCAAACTGAGAGTTTATCAATGCAAAGAGAAAAGCTTCCTTCACATCTTGTGTATGAGACTCTTTGAGGTTTACTTTTTCTGACCCGTGTAACATTGTTTGCTTGTCTTGTTTGCACTTTACTCTTACATTCATATTTTTCTAGAGAACTGGTACCTGTCCAGTTAAACCCCATCTCTCAGTAGTGCAGTTAGATAGTCTCATCAGATATATTACATAGTATTTGATCTTTCTGTCTTTCCTAGGAACCCTTTTTTCTTTGGCATATCTGTTTTCCCCTTCATACTCTCCTGTGTTCTACAACACTGCAAGTTCAAGGTTTCCACGTTTCTAAAGATGTCACTTCATATTATCTCCAGACAATACTTTTTTGTTCCATCCTTGAAGTTGTTCAGTGATGCCTGTAGAGGGACAGTTGAAGCAGAGGCTGGTGACTTGTTTGTGGTAGAACCCTGTTCTCTTCTCTCTGTTGTTTTTGTTTGTTTTTGTTTAGAATCTTCCTGCCTTCACACCTTCCAAAGCAGGGATTTCAAGCCTCTATCCTCAACTCCCCATTGCAACTGGATAGGCACCCAGTTAAACTGGGCTCCAGATTTATTCATTTGGTCATATTTGCATCAACCAACTTCCTGTAACTGTCCGCATTCCTGCACAGTTCCAGTTGCCACCTGAATGCAGCTATTTGGCAGTAGTCAATGACTGTCCTGTGTGTTGATGCTCAGCTCTGTATCCAACACTTGCCCACACTGGTTGGTTGCTGGGAACTTCCCCAGGCCCAGTAAACTAAATTGGACCAGCAGAAGTTTAGTCACTGCCTTGCAGTTGTCATAGTCCTAAATGTTAGCGTGCGCTGTGGCAGGGTTGTGTGCTAATGGATGCTGTCCCAGACGACACCAAGGAAGAGCTGGGATGATATGGAACAGATGGGAGGCTGTTCTCAGTAGGCAAAATAGCCAAGGCTGCCCTGTTTTGGGAACTGGAGGGAAATGTAGCTATACGGGTACAAGTCGTGCTATGCCACTTTTCCTCAGGCTCAGAAAATGAGTTCTGGCATGTTTTAGTTACTAATATAGGCACAACAGAAAACAGCAGTTGGAAGCTTTCCAGGTCCCCATCATTTCAGCGCCCCGTGTTGTTTTCTTGAGCTTTATTGAAAATATTTTTTATTTTAAAACTTCTATTTTATTCAAACTCTCTTTAAAAATTCAAAGGTTTCTTGGTCCCTCCTCAGGGGAAAAAAAAAAATCTTCTAAAAGTTTTACGGGTCCTGTTTATTTGGGTTATTGTATAAAGCTGAGCAAGACATCTTTTTAAATCTTCCCTCATGAGACAGGTATTGCTCTCTCCCACTCGTTTTGTAGTTGTTCTCTATGTGTACTTGAGTTCATCTTTAGTGACTGGAGTTACATACTATGTCCTGGGCGAGATGTAGCAATAGCTTCTGGTTTACGTCAGTGTTTTTCTGCTTGTATTGGAAGGAAATGTGATGTCTTGGTGACTCATGTTCATTTCACAGGCAAGTAATGTCCACAGGTCTGCCTTGTTCGCTGTCACTCCAGGTGAACCTATGGCGAAAATTCATTATAGTCACTGAAATTGTGGCTGTACTTTCCTTTGTTAGTATTTTATCCTGTTTCTGATACTTATATGTGTAAAATAAGCCCGTATTTCCTGTATGGTATTAAAAATGCTAATGATGAAAAATGTTACCGAGTCCCAATGGAAAACAGAATGCTAAGGAGGGGAAACAAGCTCTTAAGGAAGAAAGAAAATAATGCTTAATGAGATGCTGGTAATCATTTCATAATGTTTAAACCGTTAAACTTTGAAAACAAAGGTATGATAAAGACAAAGCTCCTAAATCACTTCAGCAATTTATAGAAACAGCATATGCAAATATTTTATTAATGTAAATTGGAAGCTGCTGATGATGTATAAAACTCACTTTCTTATATTTTTATCAAGAGTGAACTGACTGCTCTTTTTAATCTGAAGAAAGCTCGTTGTTTGCTTTTGCTTATTTCTCAAGTGCAGATTGCTCTGATGAAGTCTTGTTTGTGGAGGTCTTTTTTGACTTAAAACTATAATTTGTCAGTTTGAACTTTCTACTCACATGTAACTGTACCAAGAGAAGAATAATTGTTGCATTTTATCTTGCACAGTAAGAGGAAAAGAGGAAAGAAAGGTCTAATGTTTATTGCAATAGTGTGGCATTCCAGAGAATTGAGTTTGTAATACCACAGATGCAGGTCGCTCTGTTCTGAAATTGTGGGTATAGCCTTGAATTTGAAGTAATTTTCAGACAGGAAAAGTAAATATTTCATTTTTTTTCTTTTGATTTATATCCCATCTGCCTTCTGGATATCTAACTTACCAACCCACAAAGGGAATTTCCAGTGCATTCTGAAGTTGCGTTAGCTCTAATTCAGTATTTGCCTTCAGGTCCAAACAGTTTTTGAGCTGTTGGGCCACTGATTTTCACAGTACTGTAAAAACTTTTTTTCTGTATTTGCAGACTTACAGAGTGTGCACGTCAGTATCCTGCCATTTTTACTTTGGTTGAAAGTTTTGTCAGCCTAGTTAAAGGTCTCCTGGAAAAACTGCTGGATTACCGAACTGTGATGAATGATGAAAGCAAGGACAATCGCATGAGCTGCACCGTGAACTTACTGGTATGGTCTCTTGTAATTCTTGGGTGAGAATGGGGAAGAGCTTTAGAATCCATTTACTAAGGATGAAGGGAAATCTTCGTGGGGACAGGAGTGATTGACAATGCTCAGTAGTGATTTAAACTCTGAGACAAGGGACTTTTGTATCTTTGCATGGATGTATGCATAAACCTGAACGTAACATCCACACAGTTCTTTGGGTTTGCTTGTATGTTTCATCCACTTTGATTCTGTGGAGAATCACCTTCAGCTTTTGATAGGCTTAACATAACAGTGGGCTTTTGCCAGAGACAAGTTTTGCATGAGGAACTACCCCACTGGCTGCTGTAGCAACTCAACAATTACGTTTTTCAAATGTGGGGAAGAAAGCTGCAAGACAGACTTGCAGTAAGGTGCCGAGGAGATTTGAGTCTCTGATCTGGTTCTAGGCCACCCAATCTTTTTTTCCATTCCTGTTTTGTAATGAGGATATCGCATCTAGAGACTTCTCCACTAGGAAATTCCTCTAAGCTGAAGAGGAACCTTCGTCAACTTTAAAGGTTGGAAAGAGAATGTGGTTAATATGTATTGCACTCACATACTCTCTGTTCCTCAGTATCGCTGCGCAATGCGGTATAGATTTCTGCAGCTCTTCAGGAGGCAATTCTTGTCATACGTTTTGCACAGCCTTAGCAACTCATGTACCTGCACAAGTGTTATGTGACAAATACAGGCTTCACTCCTGGAATTACCCCCTTTAGAGGTATTGCACGACAGTGTTTCGTATCAATAGTGTTACACACCAGCTTCAATAAATACCAGCTGCTTTTCTGGCCATCAAGGGTAGCCAGAGCTTGTAGCTTGTTATGTTAGTGCGTTTGGATAACAACATTTTCCTCTTCTCCAACAGAAAAACTTTCACTAATGATTTTATTAGTGAACTAGGAGAAGTACGTATAATAGTGATACATACCAATAACTAATTAAAATATTAATTGCAGTAGCAGTGCCAGGTTTAAACTTAAGATGGCGTGTAAATAATGTATTTCTTATGCTATCCAACTAGCAAGAAAAGCAAAACCTTGTGCTTTAATAAGACACATTAGGAGATAACTTTTAAATGTTTGTGTCCCTAGAATTTCTACAAGGACATTAACCGTGAAGAGATGTATATCAGGTATGGCGATTGTTCTGTTGGATCTGTTTTGGAGAGGGCAATAATATTCTCTTATCAGTTCTAGTTTTATCATTGTACTTGGATTTCTGTTACTTAACGTTAGTTTACCATCCCTGTGACTCTGCTGTAGCTCTGGCCTCATTTGTATTCTTACTCCATTGTTTGCTTAGCCTTCGGCGATTTGGAATCTATTGTATGTATTCAGCAGCAGCATTTTTTTCTCCAAAAATCAACTTTTACTTCATCAAATCACTCAACATTCATTGTCTATTGTTTTAAATAAAGAAAATACATCTACATTTGAGGTTTGATGGAGGGTGTATCATGCATTTAGAATGGCAGAAAAACATTCAAGCTTTGTAGAACTGTGCGGCCTCTGTAAATAAGCAACACTACATGCAGTGCAGAATTACTAGGAAAGCATTCTTCTGTAAGAGCTATAGCTATACTACCAAATGCTCTTAGATGTGACATGGCCTGTTACTCTCTCCAAGACTTTTGCATATGAGCTGCAGCAAATCTTGCTGTTCCAAAGCTCACTATTTCCTGCCTTTCCTCTCATTCTGCAAAACCTGCAGAACCCTCTGCACCTCAGCCGCTGCAGTGCAAAGCCCAGAATCTCAGCGGAAATAAGCACTGAAGGGGATTCAGAGCTAAACCTGGAGCTATGAGCTGGAGTGACCAGGGAGAAGCAACCCTTCCTCTGTAGGCATTGCTGAGTTGGGTTGACAACTGGGAACGGTAATGCCTTGAACTGCTACAGGAAGGTGTCAGAATTCCTGTGTCAAAACTCCTGTTGTGTGTAAGAGGACCCACTTTTTCTGTCTGGCTGCTGGAAGAGATGTGGCTTGAGTTACCATGATGGGTAATGGTTGTGCTGGTAGCAGCAACACTGCCCCAGGGATCCAGAACCATGGCAACATATAACTTACAACTCCTCTGCCCCTACCACCTTCTAGGTTTTATGGGGACTTGCTTTGTCTTTCTGTGCTGGTATTTTCTGTGTTCTGCTTTACCTTGTGTTATCTGTTGTTCTTGCATCTATTTACGTGGAAAGCGTTTACATGGAATCAAAAAGTGCTAGAGAGAAAGGCAGCTATCTTTAGTAACAGTCCAGAATGAATGGACTTGGAGGTCTGACAAACCTTGAGTCTTGTAGCTCTTCTTCTCAGAGGTGGGGTGACAGCAATTCACAGAGGGAGATTAGCTCTTTCTCCTCCTTTTTTGCACAGTGTTTCAGCATACGGAGAACAGAACATTGAACAAATGCACAGAGCTTTGAGCCTTCTAGAGGGTCCTTCAAGACTCTTTGGGGAGTGACTCCATGACATCTATGAAGCTTCTATTAGAGTTTATCTAGAACTTATGTGACACTTAGTATTCCAATCATGTCGTTATCTAGTCTAATTCTTGTTCTCTCCTCTAACAGATATTTGTATAAATTGCGAGATCTTCATTTAGATTGTGAGAATTACACGGAAGCAGCATATACCCTTCTACTCCATACGTGGCTCTTGAAGGTTTGATTTTCTAAACTCAGTATATAAATAGCCTTTTGTAATTCTCAAATGTATAAATTAAGAAGTGATTGTCTTAATCTCTGGTTTACTGCATATTAGTTATTTTCCACAGGATATTCAAGTTTCTAGTTAAAAATACTGCAGTAGGTCATAAAAAATTAACATTAATTGTTGAAATTGTATTTTCAGTGGATGATTAAAAGCCACATATTGGTAGAACTAAATATTGTAGCAAAAATAATTTTACTTTATAGTGAAAACATTGTGTGCAAATTCTGAAGCCATTTAACTTCCATTTGGTTTTCATTTTGCTGATTTTTTACTGTCCCAAACACGACAAGGATGAAAATCAAACACAATTTTTTCCAACTATCACAGAGGGACATCTGAGTTTTCATTTTAAATAATATGGATCGCTCTGCCAAATTAGGCGTGCTTTCTGTTGTAGCTCGTAATTATTTGTTGCTAGAACTAATGTTTATTCTTATTGTAACTGATGTTATCAAAAGAAATGGTCAGTAAGATGCATATCCATTTCACGGGAAAATTCAAAACTTAAATATTCTTCAGCAAAAATTTGAGATTTCTCATGTAATTTCTTTTAGTGCAGAACCGTATCAACTTGGCTTTTCACTGTGCTATTTTGCTTAAATTTCATTTTGACTCTTGTCTAAACAAAACTATGAGGCAAAACTAAAAAAAAAAAAACCAACTATGAGGCAAAACTAAACAAAACGATGAGGCACGTTGTATGTACTGCTATAAATAAAGATAATATTATATGCAAATATTCTAATACAACAGAAATCAAAAACAAATCAGTCAAGATGACATCACCGAAATAAAATGAACTAATTGTGTCACATAGGTTTTTATCCAAAATTTTTTGGGTGGGGGCAGGAAGGAGCACAGGTTTTTAAAATGGTATGTCCAGTCCTGGTTATCACATGAACTGCAGCACTTGTTTGAAGAGGTGATGAAAACTTTTCCAGTGCCTTTCCCAGTTTCTTTGTGGAAGGGTAAAAAAGACTGGGGGGAAAAACACTTAGAAGAGCCCAGGAGCCAGACCTTGGGGGAGGGTGGAAGTGTGTGTAAAATGCTGAACTCCAAAATCTGTTTTTTTTAATGTGTTTTTTTTCTCAGTGGTCAGATGAACAGTGTGCACCCCAGGTCATGTCAACAGAGTTCCAGTGTTCACAGACCTATCGACACTTGAAAGAGAATTTGTATGAGAAGATCATAGAATACTTTGACAAAGGAAAGGTAGGTCTGTAGATTTCCTCCTGCTGCCAGCTCTTTTTACTGAGTTACTCTGTATAATATATTTAATGAATGTGCTCGGTATAAAGCGTTTGCATAGGAAATCCTCTTTGAAATGTGGGTCAAGTAAAAATTGTACCTGAAGGCTTATTCACAGAGTATATCGGTTCTGTATCAATGTGTTCTTTCAATAACCACCTTCACAAAGAAAGAGGGCTGATGTTGATACTGGTCACAAACACCTCTGTCAGACAGTAATAAAATAATAAAAATTGTTGAATGTACTTTCCTTTACTAGGAAAAGAATACTGACTACACAGATTGCATTTCTAAACCATTTGGTCATTATCTTCCAAAAACCAGTCAGTTCAAAATGGACATACTTGTTTCAGAGAAGTCTGAGAATTGCATCCCAAAGTTAAAATGTAGTTGATGTGCAGTACCTGGGTGTAGTTCAGCTTTTTTAAAAAAATATGTTAATAAAATTGCCTGTCAATACAATGACAGTAGAGCCGAGATCTTTGGAAATAAAGCAAAGGACTAGAAAGCAGGGAAAAATTCTGCAGTGCCAGATAATGAATGGTATGACCCAATAAGGCCTTTGAGTCATTATGTTCTGTTAAGCTATAGCTCAAGGTTTGAAGGGGGAAGGCAATTCATTACTGCTTCTTGCAAAATAAAGGCATAACTCCCCCACAAGAGTCCCTCCCATAATTCAGAAGATAGAAAGTTCTTGGTGTTTCAGCACTGCGCAGGAAAATGCACTGCTATTTATAACTTCCCAGGTTTTTTGTCATCATCTGAAAGAACTACAGCGTAGCAGTCTCCACCCGCGGTATCAGAATAATCCAATCTCCCCAGCCTTCAGGTTCTCCTCGGAGGGAGCGGTTTACAGCTGCCAGGTGCAGAACTCCCCAGCCGAAGTACATGGCACCATGTAACAATGGTCACAGTGCGTGTGAGCACCAGTGACCTCACATCAATAGAGAAACCCCCTTTTGCCTCTTTTATTCTGAGTAGATCTGACTGACAGAATTTGAGAAATATCCTCAAGAGAGTGTCTGTTTTAAGACGGCTTTTGTGCTGCATTCATTAAGTGCCTATAACAGATGAGGAAAAACTGTCCTCGTCTTTCCAGTGCAGCTCTGTAATTCCTGGCAGTAATTTTCAGAGGTAGCTATTAAGTTGTGTGTGTAGAGAAACAAGCTGCTACTCCTGGCAAGTGGCAATTTAAGTCTTGTAGTTTTTTAGCTGACTAGGAGAGGTGTCATATGCAAGGCTACCTATGTTTATGTATGCTTTGGTATTTCTTGTAAAAATTAGTGTGTTTATTTGAGAGAGGCAGGTCAGTCCCCTCGTACACTGCTCCTCTGCTTGGGGTATATTCAAGATGTTATGCGCCTTAGTGATTGACTCTTCTAATGTATCTGAAAGCTTAGGTGATTTTTTTATTATCTTACTGTAAGAATAAAGTACATTTACTTATTCCTTCCTATACTGAACCATAAAGCACTTTTATTTTTTTCAATTAATCTGCTTTCCTAAAGTTTATGATTGCCTTGAGTCTTCCATTCTAAATGTGCAATTAATAAATGACTGCAGTTTAAAGACAGCATAATCAATAAAACTGTAGTTAAACAGTCATGCATTAAAAACTTATTTGTTGGTACTGGATTTACTTTTTGGAACGTGTGGTTGCATTGCAGATGTGGGAAGAAGCCATATCTTTATGCAAAGAACTTGCAGAGCAATATGAAAAGGAAGTTTTTGACTATGAACTTTTAAGTCAAAACCTGGTAAGTTTATATATAGGTCTTCAAATTATTTCAGTCACAGAAATAAGTACTTTTGAGCTACAAGAAATAGAGCTGCTTATGAGCTTGTTGTCTAAAATTGATTTTTAATTCATTTGTCAAGGAGTTTATGCTTTATTGTATAACTATGCTTTATTGTAACAATCCAGTGGTAAAGGAGAGATTCCTAAAGAACTGTTTGTTCAAGTTGCATGGGCATCTGCTTTTTTTTTTGAAACGGCTATAGATGAAATAAACATGTTCTCACTTAGCGCAATTTAAAGCCCATATAGAAAAGAAATAGAACAGGGTTTTGAAGCCTTTGTATGGCTTTAGGGTAGAAAATGCACCTGGATGCATTTTTTTCCCATGAAATTTTTCTTTAAATTTCTTGAAATTTTAGCAACTCCAATCTTGACAAGCCTAAAGAATTCTGTCCTAATCGGGGACAGGGGAAGTAATATATCACAAGGAATTAGAACTAGGTCCAAAGGCTAGAAGTAAGATTTTGAAGGAAGACTAAATTTTCAATTACTTGTTTTCATTAAAATTGAATTAATCTAAAAAGAACCCCTTTCCCACATACCTTCTTTTTTTCCACCCCCACAATTCCACACTTGCATGATCTTTAACAAATGTTTAAGGTTCACTCCATAGATATATCCCTGAATCTTCCATAAAGAAACCACAGGAATCAAAACATGATTTTCTTGAACAATGTTGTCTATAAAGAAGGCTTCTTTTCCTTACATTCAGTTCTGCTTTTGTCGTAAACTAAAAGATAAAGACAATATTTTTACCAATTCCGTTTAAGTTGCAGCATTGCATCATAGGTATAACACGGGAAATAAAAATAGTAAACCTAAATGACACTGAGTATTTTCTGGAAGCCAGTGTTCTTGGAGTGTGTCCGTAACGTGACACTAGGGCAGAAGCTTCACTTGATCCGTACCTCAGAAGACGCTTGAAACAGGGAGTGTTTCCAAGGGTGTTATTTCAATAATGTTACCAGTTTAGTGTTTAAAATGTGAAGTGCCAAGTATGACTTTGGTGTTTGCTTTTTTTCTTTTCACACTAGTAAATTAAGGGTAAGCTTGATTCTGAGGTCAAATAATTGTAGTTGAAGCCATACACATTTAGCTATGTATTATATTTGCATATAAACGTAAACAATATTTAACGTGCCATAGCAGTCAGGTACATGCTAACTGCTTATTGCTATAGCTTATCAGCTGATAACTGATAGCTCTTGCGTGTCCGCTGACAGCTGTAGTGCATGGTGGAGTACTGCTGTAGATGTTAAAAAACAAATCGAAAAAACCCCAAAACAAACAGAAGTAATTACAGTTGGTTTTGCTTTCAGATTCAACAAGCAAAGTTCTATGAAAACATCATGAAAATTCTGAGACCTAAACCAGACTATTTTGCTGTTGGGTATTATGGACAAGGATTCCCCACATTTCTAAGGGTAAACCTGTTTAAACTCTTCCTTTTTTTCATCTGTTTTCATATACTTCTAAAAATACGAGCATACTCTACTAATGCAAGTGAGTCTCTGCGAATATTTGCCATGAACTTAATTTTGCTTGGATGCAGGACTGTAGTCAAAATCTGAATTGTTACTTGTAAGAATATACATGAAATGTTTTCAGATGCTTTTACGTTGATTCTTTCTCTCAGTTTAATTGTGGAAACTAGAAGAACTGTCAGGTAGTGAAGGTGATACATAAGCCAAATGCAGCAATAGGATGTTATGTGGTATGGGCAGCTCTTATGGTACATATTTCTCAGATGAGTCCCCACACAGGTTAGGGATAACTCGTTCTTAGGACAATTATGCTAAGTTTGAACTGTTTTCATTAAACAGACGTCTATATACTGAGTCTAGTCTCTACGTTTGCTTTACTTTCCTCCATTTTTTACTACCATGTGTGAAATCAAGAATCCTGAGGGTCTGTTTTTCAAGAAACCTGCCGAATTTAGGAAGTCATGCACAACTGCCTTATGCTTTAGTTTTTTAAAAGATCATTGCTTTCTTTTAAGCACAGTAGTGTGTGTTTCCAGAGCATACAACTAACCTGAATATTTGGTGTTTTCTTGTAGAAAAAAAATATCTTCTCTTACATACTGCAATGAACATAACAGCTCTCCTCACATTTGAAAAGCAATGAAAGACCTCTCTTTCCCAGTTTTAAGGGCCAAAGTTGTCTTGAAAACACTGGAAAAATAGTGAAAGGATATGCTAATATTAAACCAAAGGATACACGTACATTTGTTTCTGGTGTTATAGAAGCATCCTGCTAAATGAAGCAAACTGAACCACAGGTGACCACATTTGGGGTTAGACTGTATTATAAATGAGGACATTCCATAATACCAAGGAGAAGGAGCAGGCAGGGGAAACCTATATGTTGCTATGTGAAACCAATGGACCCAGAATGTATTTGAAAGGAAATCATTTTACTTGACAGACAAGAAAAAAAAAAGGAATTTCACTAGTTTTACCCCCCATTCTGGTTTTACTGTGCTTACAGGAGCATCCTCAGTGGTGATGCCAGTTTATCTTCCTTCTGCCTAACAGCGTGACATAGGGTCTCTGGAGAGTCAGGGCGGCACTCCAGCACCTGGTCAAAATGGTGTCTTGCTTTACAGTTAATTAACATTCAGAAAACAGTAACACTCATTCCAAAATTTGGAGACCCCATTGTGTCTTTGTACTTACAAACATGCATCTATAATTTCTGCCTCAGCATCATACAGCCCAAGAAATGAGCTATATGTTCCTTGCAGAACAAAGTATTCATCTATCGTGGGAAGGAATACGAGAGGAGAGAGGATTTCCAGGCACAGCTGATGAGTCAGTTTCCCAGCGCAGAGAAGATGAACACCACCTCAGCACCTGGAGAGGAAGTCAAAAACTCTCCTGGTCAATGTATCCTTGAACACGTGGGACGTTACAGAACGAATGCGCGTTGGGGAAACCTTGTTTTCTGCAATAATGTGCAACAATCATTTCCTAAAAAGGCTGAAAGTTCATTAATGTGGCAGCTCAGTTTGCAGTTTTACTTATATGTCCTGCATGTCTTTTTTGGTTTGTTCCTAAGGTGTTTGCTCCTGTTTTTCTCACAGTTCTAAGAAGTCTGTCTCTTTCAGTCATCATAGAATCATTTAGGTTGGAAAAGACCGTAAGGTTAAGTCCAAACATAAATCTAGTCCACCACTACACCATGTCCCTAACTGCCACATCTCCGTCTTTTCAATACCTCCAAGGATGGTGACTCAGCCACTTCTGTGGGCGGCCTGTTCCAGTGCTTGACAACCCTTGTGGTAAAGAAAATACATTTGAGTTCATACATGGTTTACCTTTATTTTCTTCAAATGGCAAAACCAGTGATGAACACTTGCATTGGCCAAGTTTAAAGCAGCAAGCTGCCTGTTACCTCACCTTCTAGCTGTTGTGCCTGGATATTAAATTCATGTCTTCCTTGAACATTTTTCTGACTGGCACAGCACTTGGGTGTCACCTGTATTTCTTGGCAACATAAACATGCCTTATGTCACTCTTGGAAGTTTTCCTAGGAAAATTAGCTGATAACTATCATTAACCATCTTTTAGAATGCACTAAATGATTCTTCTGATGAAGTACTCTAACAGTTGCTTGCATGCATTATCTTTTTCTTCATGTTCTGATTTAAGTCATTACTGGCTGAGCAGAGATGAAATCACCTCATTGTATCAGATACTTTTTTTTCATGTGTTGATTTTCCTTTATTAATTTTCAAGATAACATTGTAACATTTCACATGCCTTCTTGAGTCTATTTTGATGGAACCTGCTGGAGGAGAAAGGAATACTGCTTTCCTTTCCTTTCACGCTGTTGGGACTGAAGCAGAGAGTATGACAGACTTGTCTAAAATAGTACATTAAGCTTGAGAGCAAAGCTCTGATAAGTCTGTCTTGTGTCTTTACTAATTTTTTTTTTTGAGATGATATGCTTCAGTCCTTTCTTAAAGTAGAATTTGCTGAAGTCTGTTTGCAACTAACAGGAGATATGCACCACCTAGGCACTTAAGAAAAAGCTGCGGAATCTAACCAGAGGGCATGAGTTTCCAATATACTGAAATATGTAAGAATATGATATATTTAGTTACAAATACACGATTCAACTTAAAAAATAACACTTCCATAGAAAAAGGAAATCTTGGGTAAAAGGGCTGCTCAATTACAGATTTCAAAGATGAAATGCTAAACATCATGACATTATGCATGCCTAAAGCTAAATAGTGAAAGTGCTAACATCAGATGTTGTTGATTTTATTTTTGTGATTTAGCTGGCTTTAAAATGTAATGAATGATTCAGTGTGATAAATTCAGCTAAAGATATTCAAGCTCAGTAAATAATAAAAATACGCAGTTCAAAATTAATATTAATTATATTCACTGGTTACTACTGGCAGATATTTCCTTTTTTGGCCAAGAAAGCTCCACAAATCAAATGAACCCTGCACTTTCTTCATCAGGAAGTATCTCTCTCTTTTTTTTTTTTTTTTTTAATTTCCCCCACAGTCTACAGTATTTCATACCGATACTTCATAAAATGCCCTTAACTTTCACAATTTCAGATATCCAGTGTTTTACAGTGCAACCAGTCCTGGAGGAGCAACCTAGATTCAAAAATAAGGCAGTACCTGATCAAATTATAAAGTAAGTGAATTCCTGTAATAGATAATATAATGAAAGTCAGTCCATATTCCTAAACTGACAGCCTTATTTTGTGAACTCAGTCATTTGCCAATGAACCTTAGAGCTTTTATTGTCTTAGTTTACTGACTTAGGTATTCCCTAGGAATTTCATGAAAGAACATCCACCCGTCTATGACTCAAAAAAAGGCATATGGTTACAGGGTGGGAGGTGAAATCCAGGCTTTGGGGCCAATTTATTAAGTTTTCAACGCAGTTTCTTAGACAAGTGATGGTGGGAGGGCTTTTAAAAGTGACTGGCAGTATGAGAATGGTTGAGTTGAAGGCTCTGGTACACGAGAATCTTGTTACGATTTACCTTGCCAAGGGCAAAACACATGGTGGCAAAGTGGTTTCCATTGATACTATGGTCAAGATTTTGTAAAGGAATAAAGGAAATGAATTGCACAAAGTCTTTTAAGAACAGACTGGATAACATTTCCAAACTCCCACCCCAACGTAGAACAGGTTGAACTTATTACATGCTTCTAATTAAGTGTTCTGACTACCCGTGTGAAATGTGATGGTTCATCCTAATAGCTGATGCCCAAACTGCATACAGTACCTACTGGAGTACTGGCTGACTTCAGGCTTGTGAGATTTTCGGCTCCAAATCCATCAGTATATAAAGGGGGATTATAAGAAAGAGAGACTTTTTCCCAAGGCCTGTAGTGACAGGATGGGGGGCAATGGTTTTAAACTGAAAGAGGGTAGATTTAGATAGGATATAAGGAAGAAATTCTTGGCTGTGAGGGTGGTGAGCCCCTGGCCCAGGTTGCCCAGGGAGGTTGTGGCTGCCCCATCCCTGGAGGGGTTCAAGGCCAGGTTGGACGGGGCTTTGGGCAACTTGGTCTGGTGGGAGGTGTCCCTGCCCAGGGCAGGATGGTTGGAACTAGATGATCTTTAAAGGTTGCTTCCAATTCAAAGCCTTCTGTGATTTATACGTTGCAAATATGGTCAATAAAAACTGTTGCTTGTCACTAACACCTGAATGAAAAATTTCAAGATAGTATTTGTTAGCTTGTAACTTAAGGACAGCAAAAAGTAGAAGCACCATCACTTAAGGCAGGCCATATTTTCTGCCTATTCTTGTCAGAGCCTCGTGAAAGCACAAGGTATGGCTGTATTTCCCTAACTGAAATGGGTTTAAACAGGCATCTTAAGCTAAATTTTCTCCAGGGAAACTGAGGCATCAGCACTTTTAATGTGAGAGAGGCTTTACAATGCCTCCTCACTTAAACAAACAAGCACTCAGACTAAAGCCTTTAACAACACTTGTATTATGACTTTCCAAAAAGAGACTAAGGATAGAAGGCTCCTTGCTGTCAGCTGACATGAGTTCATTTCTAACTGCTCCACAACTGGATTCAAACCAGATGTCACCTTTGTCAGCAGCCTTCTGGTTAGAATCAATTGCAATTGATTCAGAGTGGAAAAAGAAGAGTCGCCCCCCACATACACCAAAATAAATAAAGCAGATACAAACACAGGTCTTGTACTACAAGATTAAAAGTAAATAAAAAAACAATCAACTGCGGTCCCAATTTCAACTTGAATTAATTTCAAAATCATTAACTGCAATATAGCTCATAAATCTGGTCCTGTTTGACTAGATTTCAGTGTAGTGCCAGCCACATTTTGAACTTCTAACAGTTTTATTTAGTGAAATGCACCACAGAAAGTACAATCTCTTGTCATATGGGAGACGTCTTAATTGATTGTCTCAGCTGCAGAATTCAACCAAACTGCTAATTTCATCTGGTCTTGGAGATTTATTTTTATGACTGTACTTTTATTGGGCATTTAATTTTTAGTTACATTAGTTGATGGCAATGCATTTATTCTATAAATCAAAGAGCTTCAAAGTACCTGTCCTTTCCGATGGAACTGTATAAAATGATCTGACTCAGTATGGCAGTGTTTTCCTTTTTCTTTTCTTTAGTGATGAAGATAATCATAGTAGTTTGGATGAGAAATCATAGGTTCCTATGAGCTAACAAACCAGAAGTTTGCTTAGCTCAACTGTTTCAGGTCCTGCCATTTATTTGTTTCTCTAGCTTCCAAAGCATGGCTTGGTTTTACTCTAAGGTATTTATGAAATATTTTTTTGCTCTGCAAAATTAGCTTTCACTGAACATGGCTTTAAATTTAATTCATCTTTAAAGCAAAAACTAAAAACCAAAAGGAGAGATTTTTCTGTGGACAGCAAAATACTTAGCGAAAATTGGGCAATCTCTGTTCTTACAAATGAGCCAGTGCTAAAAGCCGAGTGGTTATTGATTTAGTGGAAATACGTGCTCACAGTGATTGAGAATGAGTCAGTAGCCAAATAGACCACAAAATGAATTTGCAATAGATTCTTTACATCGATGTCCCCCTCTACAAGTGTTTATATACAGTTTCTTATCCATCACAATAAATTTTTATTAACGGCTTCAAATCCTTAGTTTATTGACTAACTATTATTCTGCATTGTGAGCAGAATTTTTAGACGTGATTACACAGGTTTGGCATCCACCATGGATTTCAGTCCAGGTGAATCTATCTGCTCTGTTCAGACAGTTATTTTTAACAAAGTATATTCTTTTTGTACCCCATGAATAAAGCAGGAGAGCAGTTTGCATGCCACGGCAAGAATACAGGAAAGTAAAAATATTTTCTACACCACCTTCTTTAGGTTTTAAGATTAATCTGGAAGTTCTGGAGTTTTTATACCTGGAAATTATACCCTGTCACAAGCTGAAGCGTAATACTTTTAAAATACTGTCTGTTCCAGCTGATTTATAGATAAAGGAGTTGTCTCCTAAGTTTTCAGTAAAATGCTTTTTTTTCTGAGCAGTAAATTTGCTTTTAATTAAAAACTCAACTGACTCAAAATATTTCACTGTGATAACAAGACACATAAATTTCTCAATTCTGTATTTTACAATAGTCTTTTTTAAATCTTTCAGTTTTTATAAGTCCAATAATGTGCACCGGTTCCACTATTCAAGACCAGTCAGAAAAGGATCTGTTGACCCTGAAAATGAATTTGCTGTAAGTAAATGAATGAGGGGGTGATGGGTGCAGTTCTGGTAGCTGTGACTGAATCTGGATCTAGATCCTTTCTTAGTTTCAGATTACTCATTACAGACATCCTAACTTTAGCATCTGGTCCAAAAAAACGCAAGATTTCTCTGTTTCAGCACTACCCCTATGTACTTAGTGATACATCACTTTCAATTGGAGGTAAACATTATGTGTTAAGCACTAGCATTTTCTGGTACAGATTTTCATGATGAAACAAGATGACATGTAAATAAATATCAAATGGTTTGCCTCTTGTAGTTTACAACACTTTTGTCAGCTGCCAGCTTGGCAGTGAGAGGTGTGTGTTGTCTGCTTTCATCAGTCCTGTGAAATCTTGACAGACTCGAAAGCTACCTGTGTCATTTTTATTCCCATGCATAATGGTGTAATGCTGAGAAATAGTCTTCGTTGTTCAAATATTCTAGGAAATCTGCAACACCATAAATTATTTTTCAATGTCATGAATAAAAATGTGGTAAGTTTCTATATTTTAATTTTACAGATATCAGATATTTTATAGTTTGTCGTGAAAACCAGACCATCCAATCTTTATGGCTTCAGCTGCGCTCTTGCGATACTGATGGGAAAAGCCATTTATTTCAAAAATGTACAATTTCAGTTACGTGCCTGCTGATCGGTAGTGTCAACAGTTCCACATAAGCAGCTTCTGACCTGCTTTCAGATTAAATGCTTCAGATGCAAACTACCCTGACATCTCAGCTTTGCACTGTATTATCAAGACTCATGATGCACACCAGCTTCCTTTGCAAACCAGAGAGTTTTGAAACCATTTATGAATATACCTTGAAATGGTTTTACATAAAATAATCATTAATATTTTCATTGCTGATGACAATAGATAACACACATACTTACTTAAGATAGGTGGAAATTGGGATAGTTGGAGTATGTCTTCATTGCAGTCATTATTATGTTTGTCAGTACTGACATTGTAGGTGAGCTGGTATTAGTAAAATAAGGAGCAGTAGGGTAAATGAACTAGTGGCATTTTAAAATACCAACAGCTAGTCTTGTTCAGAAGAGGATAAAGAAAAAAAAAGTAAGAATGCTGGCAATTTATTATACGGCTATTACTGCTTTTAATTGCAGAAATCCGTTTCAAAAGTGGAGGGAGGAAGTATATTCTGGGTAGAGATGAGAGTAGGTCATTGAGTCACATTCATTCACTCTGTAATGGCAAAAATAGGAATAGATACTAAAAGATTTAAGGGTAATTTTCTTCCTCTGCTTTGTGCAGGCTTAGTGCCTGAAGATGACCTAATCTGAAATCAGAAAAATGATTTGTGCAAATTGCTGTGCTAGATTCATTTTGCAGTGTCTTTTTATGCAAAAATGTGCATGTGTTTTCCATCTACATTCTTTTTACTCTGACATTTCAGAAGGCAGAAAAGATTAAATACTGAAGTATCATTTTCTCCCTGCTATCTTTTTTAATAGTCTATGTGGATTGAGAGAACATCATTTGTTACAGCATACAAACTTCCTGGAATTTTACGATGGTTTGAGGTTGTCTCCATGTCACAGGTGTGTATTAGCATGCAAAGAACCCATAAAACATGTATCTATATGAATCCTGATGTACAAAATAGCTGGTAAATTTATCACACAAGGCTATTGTTATTTACTTACTTTTATACATATGAAACACTTATTACTTATGTTTTATCTTTCTGCTTCTGGGATCAACATATCTTACATCTGATTTATAGTTTCAGGACCAAGTTCTAAGAGAATTTAACAAGTCTGTATTCGTTTGCTGAATTTTAAGAATGTTGTTCATATACATGAAGTTTTGTAAAACCAGAAAGACCTTTTTATCTCTTTATAAACTTTAGAAGTCTTTTGTTTCTTTATAGGCTACAATTAGTCCTTTAGAGAATGCTATTGAGACTATGTCCACAACGAATGAAAAAATTTTGATGATGATTAACCAATACCAGAATGATGAGAACCTTCCTATTAACCCACTTTCTATGCTTCTGAATGGAATCGTTGATCCGGCTGTTATGGGTGGCTTTGCTAAATATGAGAAGGTAAGAGCTTTTAAGTCAATGCAAAGAACATATTCAAATATATTATTTCATAATCCTCCTACATCCTTTGTTCCAAGCCTCAGTGGAACGTGGGCTGGGAATATGAAACCCATAACTCCACTGATTAAGAGATCCTCATATCCTGGTCACATCTGTCTTTGAAAGCAGAAACTTGCAAACTAGAGTAACTGAAGCTCAATATTAGTTGCAGGCATGAGGGTTCTCATATACATCTGAGACAAGATACCCCTTTTGTAATGAAATAGGCTCTCACACATCCAAAGGTTTAGTCTGGAGTAAATGAGTGATGATTATCTTACAGTAGGTCTGGAGTATTTAGATGTGGGTTATCAAATAAACCGTCATTAGGTTTTCTTAGTAACTGTGCCCTTCTGCATAACGGGTTTTGCTATTAAAAAATGGGAGTAAAAGTTAAAAAATGTTCTGGCAATACGTGGAAATTGAATGTCTTGAGGAACTGAACTGTAGAAAATTTGTCCCTAAGGCCACCTTGTGAAGGTAGGGCAGGGAAGAAGGCAGGAATGTTAAAAACTCATATAAATTTAAATTCTAAGTTATTAATTATTAAAGTTGTGGATGAAAATGAATGTGGGGTTACCCCACAGCTGTAGAGCTCTATTATTTCTGCCTGCCATTTCCTGATGAAAATCATGTGCCGTGCTCAGTGGGCCCAGCATGTCAGATAGACTCAGACAACACTGAAAAGATGCCATATATATACATATAGGTGTACACGCATAAATTATATGCAATAAGCATGACATATTCTGGAGGAGTATGACTTATGCTACATTAGTCCTAATGTATCATTTGTTTAGATATTTGGCAGTCATGGACAAATAGCTACGTTCTTCCTTTGTACCTGGGGGACAAAATCTTGGGGCAGCAAAAAGCAGCATGTATGCAATATCTGGCTCTGCTTATGTATGAAAGAGTTCCGTTTCTTTATTGTGTAACACTGGCTAATCACAGTAAGTAGGATACTTGAATAAAATGATCATTTATCAATGGCAATCACAGTAGTCCAAATTTATGCCCTTTTAGTTTCAGTGCAAGCTTAAAAAAAACAGTAATTGGGTTTCATATTAAGGGTCTTAAACTCAGAAGTGTTGGATAAAGACTGAATATCTTTTAAAAGAGCACCTCAGTTCTCAACTGATATAACAAGGACTCATTACTAGCAGCATCTGGTATAGAAGCATGTGTATATGTGTTGTCTTACTTGATGACCAATATTATGGTCACCAGCTGGAGCAATCACTGACTTTTTACCTGTTGAAATGATGGACCGAATAATTTTTTTTTGTCTACCTAAGGCTTTCTTTACAGAAGAATATATCAGGAACCATCCAGAGGATCAAGAAAAGCTGAATAGACTCAAAGATCTAATTGCTTGGCAGGTAACTTCTTACTGACAGCAGTTCTCTGAGGCTATATGAGCTATTCCTTTTTTCTGTTTTCTGTTCCTTTGTAGCAGGAGAACATAGCGTTTAGGTGATTGTGTCATGTTTACTGTGTTTTGGGGGGGTTGAGTTTTTTCGGGGTTTTTTTTACCCCAAACATTAATGCAAAATAGCTAAAAGTCAATGGTGAAGCAAATAGAGAAGGTCACTGGCAGAAGGGTAGCTGAAAGTATATTGCACAAATCTCATAAATCACTGTCTTCAAAGACTGAAGAGTAATGAAATGTCTTTATATTTTAAAGAGCAACACTACAGAGTTGCTCTTTTTGAATATGTTTATTATTACTTAAACAGCATGTCAAAGTGTGCTGTCCGTTATGTTTGACGATAAGATTTGTTTTGCTTGCTTTTAACTGCATAATATTACACTAATGTAACAGCTAATATGATAGTAGCAATATAAAAGCAAAGGAAAGCATTGTAGGGAAGAGGGGTTAGGAAGGTAGTATTATAGCATATTTGCTTCATTATAAGATTTTTTAACTATTATTTTATTGTAGTTGATAAGCAAGCCATTCTTTCTGACAAAGGAGAAGGATTTTTTAAGAAGTTCAAATGGAGGGAGGTATTTAATGAACCGATAGACTTTTTCCTAATCTTTTTATCAGGTGTTCTCCTTTAAGGGACTACATTACACCTACACTTCCCCCACCCCCCTAGTTTTCAAAAACTGTAGTTATGTACCTTATTTCAACTCCAGTAGGAAGAACCAAAGATCTTAACCCCTTTGGTTACTTGTCACTGACGCCAGCCTAAAGGATAAGCATCAAAAAAGAAAAGCACAGGGGTAAAATTGAGCAAAGTTAGATTTGTTAGTGCAGACTACCCCTATTCATGCCTTGATTCATTCATTTTTGTATTGAAGCATTATCTTACTGATTTTTTCTGGAGATGTGGGGAGTACAGAAGAAGTCTACAGAGTAAAATCAAGGGAAAGGAAGCGGTCACTTTCAGTAACCAGGCATTAGCATATTAAATTGCTGCAGAAGTTGTGGAAGTGATCACATGATTAAACCCCAGTGCATTGATTTAAACCTTTCCCAGTCACTTAATCCTCCATTTGAAAGAAAAGAGTTTGAAACCACCTGTCTGGAATCCACTTGGATATTTTTTGGTCCCTGCCTTCTCTCTTGTAAGCTATTGGAGGCACTTTCATAAGCAGGTGGACTAGTAGCCTACGAATTTTTTAAACTGGCGCATGGCGTGTTAAAACTCATAAGGGATTAACATTACAATACATAGAAAAGAGAATAGAGTCACTATGACACAGCCAACGTTCTTGAAAAACTTACTGAGACCTTTCCATCTCCTACTTGCTGCTAAAAGCTGAGATCAACTGACAAATCTGTCTGCCGGTCACAGTAAGAGTTTCGCAGTTGACTTAGCACACATGCTAAATGGAGTTAGAGGGGTTGTCAGACCCAGTTTAATATTCTCATTTTTTTCTTCTTTTTTTCCTCCTCCTTCAAGATACCTTTCCTTGGGGCTGGAATTAAAATTCATGAAAGAAGAGTTTCTGATAATCTTCGTCCTTTCCATGACCGGATGGAGGAATGTTTCAAGCATTTAAAAGTTAAAGTGGAAAAACAATACGGAGCCAGAGAATTGGTATTGCTCCCCTTTTAATGTCTCCTGCAGTTTCTCTTAATACGCATCTTGTTCTTCTAAACAAAAACATACACTAAATTTTGTCTGTGCGTTTTTTGTGATCTGAAGGTAGTAGAACCTGAGTTTAATAGTCAAAGAGTTAATTCAATTCTCTGATGTATTGAATATTCCTCATTCTGGAAGATTTAGAGTATTTTATTACATCTATTAAACTTGCAATTCTTTACTGCTGTATTAAGGAAGTAAAAGCAAGTTTCTCCTCTGTAATTTTTCTTAGTGGTTTAGGGCTTTGATCTGCAATTGATGTCTCCCTTTGCTAGCCACTTCCAGCTGTGTTGTGAAGTAAAACATATGATGTTTACAATACTATAAATATTAGTTGAGACCAAACTGAAGTATTTGGGAATTGAAGGATATGTTCTAAACACAAACTCTCCAGACAATTCTTGAATAAAATAGTCTATCTGAGGTTGTGCAGGCTGGCCAGAATGATGTTGGCTGTTTCTTGTGATTAAACACCAGTTGCTTTGGAAATTATTCTATGGTTTTGCTCTCACTGTTGATGATTTTATAACAGCATTTATTTCATCTGTTACAGGGGGAAAAGTAGCAAGTTTCTAAACTAAATTTTGGCTATTGTGCTGTGTTACACACCTATATGATGAAAATTCTATATATTTATCTCAGTATGATTGTCTTAGTTTCAGTCCCATGCCATCATCCTTGCTGTAATCCACAAGTAACAGTCTTGCCTAATGCTTGAAACCTTTATCACTCTTACAGATCAGAACTTTAAAAAACCAACCATTTAAAATTTTGCAAAAGCAGAGAATGTACTTTATACCATGTCTGACTCTGGTGGCTGGCCTGAGCTTTTTTTATTAAAAGAAAAGAAAAAAAAACGTTATGCAGCTATTGTGCCTTTATCACAAGATTCTGGCCATTCAAAGGATGAGCAGCATATAAACTCATTGCATGTAAACTCTGCAAAACACTTGAAAATAATTTTTGAAACTACAAATGTTTCCAAGTCTTCTAGACATCAGAGTCATAGTGAGAAACGACATGACAAGCAAAGTATTTGGGAATTAGGCATATGAAATTACATGTAAATTTTTAATATTTTCTAGATAACCACAACAAATGCCTGTGCTTTAATATGAAATGTTTGTTTTAAAGTTGTTCATATCCTGTTTGTAGGATAGAAATTGAAGTAGGCTGGAAAAGTAGTTTATGGTATGCACATACTGGGAAATTCTGAAAAACCTTGAGAGGTCTTAGAGTGCATCCAGACAGAAGAAACAATCACAGTAATTAATGGTAGCAAATAATTTCTTTCATGCCAAATGTTAAAACATTGGTGCTGTCTTCAAGAACTAGTGAAAAGAGATGAAATGAGGTTCACACAAAGTTTTTTCATAGAAAATGTTTCTCTTTTCCGTCCTACAGCCAGATTTTGATGACAAGAGAGTAGGACGGCCGAGATCAATGCTGAGATCCTATCGTCAGTTATCAGTTATTTCACTGACTTCCATGAATTCCGACTGCAGTACTCCAAACAAAATTGTTTCTGAAAGGTTGGTTATGAATACAATACAAATTTTCTTCCAGACTTGGTTTTTAAACAGTTTTATGGGGTGAAACTAAAAGACGAAAAAAAGGTATTCAAGGATAAAGACCCCTTGCAGTCTTTTCAGATTATGCCAAAATTATTTTTACCTGTACCTATCACTTCCACCAGGTTTAAAGCTACAGTATTTCAACCTTAATAGACAAAACATACTCAAATCTGACTGAAAAAGTGGCATTTAATTTTCAGGAAACAAGTATTTTTTTTAATTTAAATGACAATTCAAAAAAACCACAAAGATTTGGGGGTTTTTTGCAAGTTTCTCTTTATACTGAACTTAATTAGCATCTTTATGCTTGTATGAATTGGGGGGGAAGAGGAAAGCTTTTACAAACTTAAAAGTAAGGAGGTGGAATGTTTTAGTAAAGCCTGTAGTGATGTAAAATGCTTTGCCTAATATGCTTTCTTAACTGCATGGCAAACAAAATCTCTTTAAGTTTGAGATCTGTTACAGGTCTACTTCAGGCCTTTTTATCCACAAATTCTTTTGATCGCTTCATAAATTATCCTTTGGGCACATGGAACTTCTTCTCAAAGAAGGCACATATAAAATAGATGTTGCTGAGCAGTGTTTGATTGTGGGCTTTTTTGTGATTGCAATCTCCCGTTTTGAGTACAGTTTTAAACGGTAAAAAGTCCAAAAGTGTGTGACCCTGACTTGGAAGTGTTTCTTTTTAAGATACCCCTCTATTAATGCATCTTTGACTGCCAGTTTGTTGTTTAACAATTCTTAATTAAATTTTTTGAGTTGTCTAACAAACATGTAGCATCACATGTTATGAGATGCTCTTTCTGCCCTTCAGCTTCCACTCCAGAAGGGTGTTATCACACAAACATGATTTATGGCTTATCTGCCAGACCCCTGTCTCTAGTACAGCATGGCTGCTATGGAACCAGACAACTATACTTAAGCAGCTGAACCGTTCACCTAGTTTTAATTCTCAGGATTCTAATTTGTTTCTAGGAAGCACAGGTCAACAAATTCACCATACGACTTGCTTTAACAGTTTTTGTTGTAAAATAAGTTGAGCCCCATGCTCAATAGGCGAATTCCATCAGCAGCGGAGTAAAGCCAGCACCAATTTCATATTTGAGTTTGTTTTGTTTTTAAATGAAAATAGCCCAATTTTTAAACTATTAAAAATAAGAGGAAGAGAAGGAGGGAGACTTTGTTTGGGTAGGGAGATTTTGGCACTGGGTATGTACATTGTTGTCCAATATGCTGAAATCAATAGGAGGATGCATTTAAGACATGAGGATAAATAATAATACTCCGTCTTGCATTCAGGACCATCATCATCGTGCATAAATTTGCCATATGAGCTCTAATTCTGTTTAGTTTGGGAGTTCTTAAGCTAATGCACAAACCTTTAAAAAGGGATTTGCAATCATATTAATATTTTACGCTCTTTGCAACATTTTAAGACGATGTCATACCTCCTGAAGGCATCTTATTTGCATCTACAGTTGCCAGCTGAAGCACATCATATACTTTTTGCCAACAGCTTGCAAGGCTGCATAGAAAGTCAAAGAAAAGGATGACCTGCATCTATATTTCATAGGGAAATGACATCAGAATACCAGTGGCTTTTAAAATATCACTCAGCAACTTGTACTTTTTTCTTTTGCTCCTGCAGCTTTGATCTGGAAGTAGTGCTACCAAAGCCAGTGAAAGCAGAATCAGAGGAGACTGCTCTGCAAATTAATCCTCACCCTGAAGTGAAGATGAGAAGGTCCAAAAAAAGAACAAAAAGAAGCAGTGTGGTGTTTGCTGATGAGAAGACAGCACCTGATATTTCTGTCTCTGACATGAAATGTGTATGTTACTGATTCAGCATAGTATTTCATAACACATAAAAAAAAGAGGACGTTACTCCTTTCCTTAGGAAAAGAAAAATGTATCAGATAGAGCTCTAGCTGTCATAAAAGGAAATATGCAGGATGCAGAGACGATCTGCCTTGCCACGAATGAAGCCTGCAAGATGCTGAGGAGGAAACAAATCAGTGGAAAATCAGAACATCTCTACTTGCTTATGATGACAGATAATATAGCCCTGAAGTTGCAAATTCTGAAGCTTGGTTAGCTTGAAATTAAGTACTGTATTGGGGAGGGTTAAGCTAGCTTTCCTGTGGAGAGGCAATTGACTGTGCTGACATTTCATGGCAGCTCCTTGAAGTCAGGGCTATTTCAAAAGTGATGAGCCCTGTACGTTTTGTACCTTGTTATGGAACACGCAGCTGTTAGGAAATTGCAAGATTGCAAACAGTGTTCCTTAAATGGTGCCAGACTGAAGTTTGGAAGCACTGGCATCTCTCACTCCATAGATCATCTGAGTGCTTTTATTGCACTGCTGGATCAGTAAAATGACTTCTGTAACTCACAGTGGGCTTTCTTTTTTTTTTTCCCCCCCCCTAGTTTAATTCTCAGGAGACTTTTCTTCTTTTAGTATAAAAATAAATAAAAAAAAATTGAAAGATGTCCTCTTGAAATACGAGCCCTATCTAAATTAAAATGTCAGGCAGTAACAGATTGTTTAATTACATGGAAAGGGCTAAGTCATTTGATCAAAAATTTTTGGAGGAATCACCAAAGGCAAAGTGAATTCAGTAGAAAGCTAAGATTCTTTTGGGAGACAAGGTAAAACTTGCGGAGGACTATGATTGTCTTACTCTACATGTTCTCATCCAAAAGAGAGATATAAAGCACAGTCATGCTCTGAGAAGCATTAATATATAAAAACAAGCAACATCTTTGTCCTTTGATTAAATCAGATAATGCACCTGACTGTGGGAATCTCACTACATACTAAGTTACAGGATTTTCTTTTGCTTTAGAAAAGTAGTGACAAGCCTCACAGCAGCTGAGCTGGCTATGTTAATGCAGTAGGGAAAAATGTCTTCAAAACTTCATTTTACTTTGCAGATCACAGTCGGAGCTGGCTGATGGTATTGTTCCAAAGATATGGTAGGAATACCATCCTACAGTCCCAGATTAGAGTCTCTTCTAGCTAGCTTTTTTTAAGTAGTTTTTCTATCTAGAATGAGAAGTATTTTATCTAACTATAAATTAACTTGCAAAATCATCACATGTTTTAGCTGGTGTATAATATTATATGTGGACCCAATTCTACTGCTTCTAGTTACTTTTATTGTTTACTCAGCAAACAATCCCATGAAGAACTCAGGTTAGGCATGATAGTTTGTTTATTAAGTATTTCCATTACGCTTTTCTCAAAATATTATTTTGTTTAGAGATTTGTTTCTCATATCTCAGTTCATCATTAATGACTATTTTTTTTACTAAACAGCTGTCAAGGAAATACGAGTTCATGAGTGACACCAACCTCTCAGAACATGCAGTAGCACCTCAGAAAACATCTGTCCTCAAGCAGATGAGTTCTGTCAGTCGTTCCATGCCAACTATCCCAGGTAAGCTGCTTACAGTAAGGTAAGAGTTTTGTACTTCTTTATTGCTATGTTAAGAAAACATAGCAGTAAAGGGTTCGCTCCGAGAGAGCAGGTAGCTTGCTCTGTATGGCTCTGTGCCTCTGAGACAAAGATACAAAGATTGTATCTGCGCTGCCTAGTGCTAGCTTCCAAATTCTAAAAGTGTTACTTCTGGAGCTCCGCATTTTGCTTCCTCATACAGTGTGGGCATTCCCCCTGCCTTGAGAGAGGCAAGGTTTATTCATCTTCCTTGCTTTGTAGGCTCTCGTTTGCAGAAGCAAGGGCTTCTGCAGTCTGCCCTCACAGCTGAGAGCAGCGTTTGAAATGGGAAGGAAAGCTCTGTACTTTGCTTTGGCAGGTTAATGTCCCCAAAGGTTGCCCCATAGTAGGCTTTCAACTTCTGCTTTTCATGTTAGAGAGGAATCTCATAAGCCTTCCTCACAGCAAGAGGAAGGGGAAACAAGATAACATAACTGCCCACTAGAAAGACTTGACAGTTACGTGACAGAGGAGAGGAAGGCATAACTGAAGGTGGAACTCATTTCTAGGCCAAGGTATACAGAGAAAACGTGCCCTGTATCAATACCCTTTACCCCCTGTTTCTTCCATAGCACAGCCCATTTCTTAGCCTGCACTTCATCTGTCCCTCTCATTGTCCCTGTCTTTCCAGATGCCTGTAACATACATTTAGCACAACACAAGAGACTGTTATGGCTCACTTATTTGCCGTGTATTTTTCTATTTATCTATTTTCTCTTCTTTGACCAGATCAGTTAATTTATTTCACTATTCAGTTTCAATGAAATGAAGCTTAGTGCTTCCCCATGGGGAATTTTTTACTTATTTTTGTATTCTAATGATACAGTTAGATTGAAAAATGTCTTATATCTTTCTCGTAATTGCAGTAGTTCGTTATTTTGCATTTGCCTTTATCTTATGCTCTGACTCTCCTTTTTTGGTTTTGTTTTGTGCAACCAATGTTTCTATTCTAAGGATTAACTCTGTCCGTCAGCGCCGCGGCACCTGATGAAACAATTGCATCACACAGGTTGAGTCAACCAGTGTTTCCCTCCACCTCAGATGGTGACAAGAAAACCTCCAAGAAAAAGAAAGTGAACCAGTTATTTAAAACAATGGTAAGTTCTCTGTGTTTATGGGGAAAAAAAGAAAGTGTTACATCTTCAAAAATGATATGTTCTGAAAATTAAGTAATTTTAAAATACCCTAAGATGATAAGTTAAATTCTCCCTTTTTTTGTTTGTTTGGTTGGTTTTGGGTTTTTTGCTTGTTTGTTTGGGTTTTTTTCTTACTTCTGTCGTCAGAGAGAGGAGTGAAAGCTCTACCAGGAAGCTAAAATTTGCCTCTGGCTGTGCTTTCTGGAGTAGGGATGTACATCTTTGTGTGTTTAAAAGGCAGGCTCAGATGTGCAGTTCTGCACCTGTACCACAAGAGGTCTCATTTGACCTACTGATTTTCTCTGATTTGCTTTATATAACGTTTATTAGCAAATGAGGAAAGCAATTATTTCTTGTTCGATTTAATTACATTGGGCAGTTAGCACTAGCATCGGAGTCAGGTAAGCATAGCATATATGGCAAAACATGCACAGCGTGAGTCCATTACTGATGTCGGAGATGCTGATTTGAAAGTAGAAATTGGCTTGCACTGGAGTCATTAACGTTGCTCAGAAGAGCTTGCCTTCCTTTCAAGTAGGAAACGTTTCGCTGATTTCTGTGGAAATTTCGCCAAATTAAAACCATTTAATTTAATGTAGTGTTTGAAATAAAAAAATATATATTCTGTGGAGATATTAAGATTAAGAAGTTTTAAAGTTTTCCTGTTTTTCAGGTAGTGGGAGGGTGATATTTCATGCAGATGCTGGTAGCTACTGATGTGCATACTGAATAAGCATCCTGTGACACTTGTAATATTTTACATGTCAACTCTTTGCTCATCTTCCAAAGCAAAGGTTGATTTTTTTTTTTTTTTTTTTTGGTGTATAGGTTTCATTTTCATCCATTAGTTTCTGCAGTCTTTTAAAAAATATAGATAGTGCCTTCAGGGACCACAGAGCAACACTTAGGAAAATGTCCTAAATGCAGATGTGTTCATAAGAATATTTTTCTGGTAGGAACAAGAATGACCTATTAATTTGAAGTTCATAGGGTTTCACATATTTAATTTATCACATACTTGTTCTTTTCAAAGCCAGGAATAACAGCTTTTCATTATGATTTCACCCACTCACATTTAAACTTAAATAGCATATAAAATAAGGAGGACAAAATGTTCTTTTTTAAAAATTTGAAAAAGGACTGAATAAAGCTAGAAATCCATTTGTATAGTGCTTCCACAGCATGACTGGAATCATGTTGACAAGTTTAAATACAGGTTTATAGTTTTGCAGGATGGAGAAAATAATTCAAAATACCCTGGAATTGGTCAGCATCTTTTTTCTTTAGCCATACCTTAAGGCCACAAGCTAGTAATTAATACACATATTACTGAATCCAATACAGTAGTAATTTTAACATATGGCACACTGTGCCTGTTTTATTTGCAGCGCATTTCCAAAGTTCTGGAAGATGGAAAGCAGTCTGTGGAGCACCATTTCAAATCTTCATCTACAGATCTGTAATTCATTCCATTACAAGACCTCTTCTCAACTGAAAATATTTATGTATACATGCGTACCTTATTTTAGAGCACCGTCTTCTCCACAGAAAGGCACTGATAACACAGATGGCTAACAGAGACTATGAACACCAATATTCGTGGGCTCTGATAAGTTACTTGTAATACAGGTATAGGAATAACATCTGAAGAAAATACTACAGGCTGTGCCCACCAGGATATGGAAAAGAAGTTTATTGAGCCTCTGGTGATACAGGTCAAAGGGCATTGTGTGGTCCCTGGTGACAAAACTTGTTCCTGGGAAGAACGATGTATTAAAAGGCCATCTGCAGTGCTTACCGTATAATGTAAGTCAGATCCTGTTCTTTTCAAAGAGCACAGAAGTTATCATTATGTGTAGCTTGTATAGACACACTCCAGCTAACTTTGAAGTATTGCTGGCAGGGTAGTCAAGGCAACAGATGGCTCAGCACAAAATAGCCGCTGGTAATTTACTCTGTGGCTGTAGCTGGATTTACAGTCCTCGGATCCCTCTGCTGCTCCCACCACACTGCCTGGTATCCTCAATCTTTCTCAGGGTGACGTCCATGACTCTGACACCATGTGCCCGAGTTATTTTCAGAACAGCGGCTATTATGTGGAAAACATGTGCAGAAGTTTATTTACACGTGTACAATTTGATATGACATCCAGCAGCATGATAAACAAAAGCTGTGTTTTCTGCTGTTCATCAATAAAATGTTTAAAATGTATTTTATTTGCCTTGAACCTTTCTCCCTGAAATCTCTAGATATCTTTGTATATAAGAATATATTCTTACTGACAGTGAATGGGATTCTACAAGTCCAAGTTTTATGCTTTCAAAATTGATTTTCTGTGTCTCTTCAACGCATGAGGTAGAGTGGGAAGATAATGCCTTATTGGCGTGAAGCTAGACAGCACTGCAGGTCAGCATCTCGGGGGGTTTTTATAACCTGTCAGTTCTTTCTAAAGGCAAGTATGTTATCCAAATATAAAGGATTCCGAAAGGCAAATAATTTTTCTTTCACTCATCCCTTTATGTTTTGGACACCTACATAAATTTATATTCATTAAATAAAATATGATCGTGTATAGTGTGAATGGGAGAGACTGGCGTTGTTGCCATTTATATGAATATGGGAAAGACAAAGAGGTTGAAATTATTCCTTGATGAATGGTTGAATCAGTGGAAAGACACCTTCAGTTTGTGCTAAGCCTAACTATTTCTATAAACACTTTTACGTTCAGCATGAATAATTTATTTAATGAATTTAGACTCTATTTGCAAGTTGTCAGTGTGAAGCTGTTTTCTACAGAACTAATTGACGATTGTTTTCTGTTTGAAATATTTGCCATTGGAACTAATACTGCGCCAAGAAATACTTTTCACTAGAATAATCATAGACAGAAAAACAAAATGAGTCCAGTTTTAACACTAACCACGGTGTTTGTTGTCATGGATACTGATTTGTGTCATTTGCTTTTCCCAGCAACTTGACAGTGCTTCTGAGGAAGCACAGAGGAAGAACGAGGCTTTTCTAGAAAAACAGCTCAGCAATAGAGTAGGTTTTCTGTGAGTGGGAGAAAGTGAAAGGTTGAGGAGTGTACGTTTAACGTCTTGCTGACCTGGGGGAAGAAGAGGGAGCGTACCCAGGTTGTCCTTCAATATTATGTGCAGACACATTGAAGAAAAATTGATATAGCAAAATAAAAAGTATTTTAAAACAAAAGGTTTGGTTCTACTGGGAACAAGTAAGAAAAGGATGATTTAGCAACTATTTAATCTTTGTAAAGATACCTGTTAAAGATTATCATTTGCTTATTGTATCTTGCAGTTATGTCTTCATGTGAGAGTGGAATAAAAGAGTGTTACCTCAAGCTGTTATTATAAATTATAATTAATGTACTGTGATTCTAAATTAAAAAAGTACAAAGAATGAAGGAAAGGGAGAGCCCAGAAACAAATACCAGGAAGGCAGGAGCACAATGTCTAAAGGAAGTTTGGTGGTGAGTGTTTAGCTAGTGGTTCACAATTCATGCGCTTCTCTCAGACATTCCAGATAGTTTGGACAGGAACAGGCTTTCTGGATTGTGTGGCACTAAGACAATGACTGCGTAGTGTGACCCTGTAATAAGTAAAGTTTAGCATGGGGTAGGAAAGACTTGCTTGTAGAGCTAAGATTTTACGTGCTGACCTGTACAAAGCTGTTACACTGCAACAATGTACGATGCATTTTAAGCCGCATGCCGTGTATGTTCAGTTAGCTAGTGTCCGAAGTATAGACACAGACACCCAGGCTGTATCTCTCATGGAGTGCAACACTATGCTAGCAATAAAGGTGTAGCTCCAGAAGAGCTCCTGTCTCAGTGCAGCGTAAGGTCTGGTCATAGATGGCAAATGTTAGCGTTCTGTTACATCAAGGTATTCTTTAACTAAGTTGGGTATCCAGCCTGCCCTTGTCTGTGCCATGAGTGATACTGTCCAAGTCCTCATTACGGAATTGTGACTTAAATTCCTACCCCCCCCCTCCTCCCGAATGAATAATTAATGCTTTTAAAATTTCAATAAAAATTAGCTGGGGTGAGTTATGGAAGGTGTTCAGAGTATAAGTCGATAAGGATCAAGTTTCTGAGCAGGAAGAAGAGTTATATTAATGATTTTACAGACCTTAGGAACACATTGTGTTCTTGAACTGAGAATTAATGTGTGATAGACCTGTGTATTTGTTGCAGGTACTGCTTGACATTGAAATTTTATCTGTATCACATGCAGTTTGCAATCTTTTTTATTAGACAATGGAAATTTTGTGTGAGTAGACTGATAGAATGGTTTGGGTTTGAAGAGACCTTAAAAATGTAGTTCCAGTCCCCAGTGGAGGTAATGGTTGCCATATTGGTTATTCTGTATGGAGTCCACAAGCATATGAGGCATTATGGGATCTCTTTTCATTTTCCTTGTTGAAATTGTTTGCTCTGCCTTTTGGCTTTTTCTCTAGTTCTCACATTTGTTTCATCAAGCCTCTGACCTTTAAAGACTCATTAAGGGAGAATTCTCACTCTCATCTTGGGAGACTGCAGTCTTGTATGAGAGAGAAAGAGGATTGGATTTCTTCATAATTTCAGAAGTGCAGAATTTTAAATTAACTATTTTCTCCCTTTCTAGCCTGTTTGTAGTAGATAGAAGGTCACAACAAACAAGTTAAATTAACTCAGTCCAGTATGTTCAACTAAAGGCAGTACAACATTGTGTAAGTAGATTTTCCTAGATATATGACTGATGCATCACATGAACGGTACCTTAGTAGTGTAGAAGACTCTGAGAGTCTGGAATGTGTCAAATTTCATCATGTTTAAATTGAAGGAACTTTGTGCCATCCTGGTCTCCAAAGAACAGAACTCATATAACCGACATAGTGGACTATTCTACTCCATATGAGATTTGAGATGCAGGGGCAGTTTGCTCCCACCATTACTGATACAAGGAAGCTGTAATGGAATAACAGCGGAAAATTTTCCTCAATCTGTAGGACATCAAGTAGGCCAGACTGGTGACGAGGAGTTTTTAGCACCAGTTACTATATTCGACTCAGCGTTTTCAGGCAGCAGCCGTTTTACTGTAAAAACTGTCTGAAGAGCAGTTCCTAACCTCAACTGGCAAAAAGCAATAAACCTCTGCCAAGCACTTGTTCACAGCTCTTAGAAGAGCCGGGAATGGGTAGACAGGTTAATGCTTTTGTGTCATGTTACTGAAGTTACTGACATTGCAATGACAAAATGGATTCAGAGATTGATTTGCTGTCTTTAACCCATTTGATATTCATGGCTTTTGTTGTTTGCTTATTTTGCTGCTAGTTACTAGCAACGATGGAGCAAACTCTTTCATTTAAAATAAGTCGAAGATACGTGCAAGGAATCCTGCAAGAAAAAATTGGGAATGATGATGGGAAACTGCTGAGAAAGTGAAGTGGACTTAGATTATTTGACTCAGTCAGTTTGAATATGAAGTTTCTGAGCAGTTCAACAATTGATGGCTGGTAAAATCACATGGAACCATCTATACCCAGAATCATGATGAGATTTTACATTGATTGCACTAATGAGCATAAATTTCTGCTTTGGACTAGGATAAATCCGTAAGTATTTTATTGTACTTGCAAGTATACAGATTCAGAATAAAAGGTGCTCACTAACGTCAGCAGTATTGCAGGAGGTGTATTATGTCTGGCTGATTATCAAGAGATTTTTATTTCAGCCCAAGTAAGAGCAATGGAAGCATCTTTGAAATAATGATGTAACTTAAATCACTGAAAGCTTGTCAAGCTCCCAAGTAGGTCTGTTCCACCCTGATCATGGGATGAGGGCACTTCTGAACAATAAAAGCTATTAAATGTGGTTTTTAAAATAGCAAGGTAGGACAGAAGATGATGGGGTTTTTTGTTATTAAATGTGGTTTCTGTTTAAGTCAGCTGAAGTCTAGGAGTTGCGTGTAAAGCCATCTAATCATGTAATTCTCTATGCTAACTTGCTCTTCAATTTTAAAGGATTTTAACTTAACTATCATGAAGAGACCAAAAGCCCCCTTTTTGTTCCAGCTTCGGTGGAATGCTATTTACCAGCTGAAACATTTATCCCAGAGACTGGTTCCGTATATGCCGACATCAATGGGAATCGTCTAGACCTAGGGCTTTCTGTTTAAAGCAATAGCATAGGTCAATTCTCCCGAGTGTAGGAAAATAAAAGGAATAACTTAGCCAAATACAGGATCCTTCTCATGTAGAAATCAAAAGAATTCAGCCAATTTAAAGCCAAATTGCTTTTTGCATCATCCCTAGTTTTAAAACCATTTCTGAGGAGGGAGGAAAATGAACAATTTAAGGATCCTTTCCCTCATTAATTTTTGGAGGTGGATATGTCCATCTTGTTACATAAATCTTTTTTTCCTGAGGAATATGGAAGCCTCCATGAAAAAGGCTTGCAGCCACCTCCTATTTGGATGCCCTGGAGTAGTCACTAGTATTTACCTATATTTCCCTCCCAGAACGAAGTTCCTACTTGCTCTTAGGCACTCAAGGCCTGTTTGAGGGGGAACATTGAGCAACATTCCAGGGGCTGCCCTTGGTTATAACAACTTCAATATTGGCAGTATTTACTGCTGTGGAGTGAGGAGGGTAGTTGTTCTTTATTGACTCAGTCTGTAATTTTCTATTCTGATTTGCTATCATGATGCAGTGTGTGCTAAAGATTAACACTGTAAACGAATAATTGCTTTGCAAACAAACGTCATGTAGGCCATGGATTTCATAAACTTTAAAATGTTAGATAAATTTAATCATGGTTTTAAAGTGAGGAGAGCTTGATCTGATTGGGTTTTGGATATAATTATCTGTTTTCAATGTAGTTTTTTGTCTTCCAGGATAGCCGAAAGCTCCACTGTGCCATAAGTGATCTTTGATGTGGCTGACCCTAGAATTAGCCACTTTGAGTATCTGTGCTGTAACAAGTACAGTTTCTGTGTTAATGATTTTTTTCATGAGTATTAGTGTGTGCGGCAGCTCCACGTGCCTCGTTTTACCTGTGGGTGTTCAACCTCCATTGGCTAACAGGTTAATGTGAGAGGCATGAACCATCTCTCATTCCCAGTTAACACTTCAAAGGCCTTGCCATTAACTTGAATTAGTTCAGCTAATGGTAGGTGGCTGTTGATGGTGTTACCATGGGTTTAAGCGGTGATTGACTGAAAAAGCACAAGAAAGGTGCTGGGGATTAGAAAACGGTCATTTAAGGTATCTATGCCCTAGGCTGGACAGCAGCCAAAAAAAGAGACTTATCTAGGTGAAGTATAGGAACCTGGCACTGTTGTTGTAACTAGAAAAAGTCTTTAAAAACTCCATGTTTGACAGATATTTTGAGGGAAGATTTTCCCCAGAATGTTTGCTTGTATGTTTTTATACATAAGAAAACAGCCCTGGATAAAGTTGCTTGAGATGCAGCTATTTTAGCCAGGAATATTGTATTTTATCATACAATAAAGCATGTATCCAGTTGGCTACCTGGATTCTAGAAATACTGAGGAATGCAAAGTCTTTTCTACATTACTTACAGTTGCCTTGACACACTTGGCAATACTTCAGTAGTGCTTTGACACATTCAGTGGTACTAATGCACAATGCCTGAATTTGTAGAATCTTTCTTAACAACTGCTTTTAGACTTCTTTCACAAGACAAGAAAACAGTACTGTTGGAGATCAGTACTGGAGAACAAAAGAGCAAAGGAAACAAACCTAAAGACAGACGTACATCTCTAAACTTAGCAGAATTTCTGCACAGAATTTCAAAGCAAATGAAGGATGAAAAGATTGAAAACGTTTACATATATCATTGGTTACTTCTGCAGAGCCTACAATTGCTAAGGGGACAGTGATCATGCCAGTATAAAAATTTGTTACTAAGTTATCTCCAGGGCAGATCTGGACAAACTCAAAACATTTTCAAAAGTTATCACTAGGGGGAGATAAGTAGTTGCAATGCTTTGCCCATATAATAAAAGATCTACTGATATGTCTGCCCAGATACCGGGAAAACCAAAGTGGAACAACTGGAAGTGCAAGGATTATTAACACTGTAAATCATCCTGTTCACAAGTTAGATGATCTTAGTTTACGGCAGTTAAACCCTGGGTACATTAAAACAACCTGAAGTTTATCTACGGCTGGGTGTGTTCATAGAGCAGTTCACTGCATTTACAACTGTACCAATTCACTTATCAGTTTTAGTTGCTAATTAATTTTCCCCAAGTGTTTGTGTTATGCAAGTACCAAAGGGTGTAGAACACTGTGAACAAACCATAAAAAAAGGAAAAGAGGAAGTTATGTTTTCTGAAATATCCTTGGTTCTAAAATGTCTTTTCAGTAAGATCTCCATATAAATTGTGGAGTGCGAGGAGATGATTTATCCATACATGCAAATATCCCAATGCTGAAATCTGACAGAAACAGAGATATTAGCATGTTACTGTTTTTCCTTTGTGTACATCCTTGTGTGCATCTCATTGAAATGCACATTTTATAGAGATAGAAGAATTTAAACTCTGAGGGTTTTGGAAAAGTGTACAGATTAATTTCCTTGGCAAACAGAATTGATGTTAATACAACACCTCATTTGATTTTAGCACCATTTATTTCTAGTATAAACAAACAGTTAGCGGCAAGCATAGAAGAATGAGTAATTAATCTGAAACAGGCAAGCCTTGCAGCTGTTTGGAGGCTGGTAGCAGCAGTGAGGTTGTGAAAGAATGATTGATTGAAATATCTATATTTGTACTAATTTTCCATAATTGAGAGACACCTCAGATTCTAACACGAGAGGAATCTGTTGCAGAATCTCTCCACGTCTGGTTTAGACTTGAGGTATCCCTCCGTTGCAGGGCTGAGCATGTCTGTGTATCTAAATGCAGCAGATCCCATGGGAGCCATAGGCAGCCAAATGGAAGCTAGAGTTTTCTTGCCTGCCTACAGCCTGTCATGACTAATATGTAAGTCGGGGGACACCTAACCCCCTCTACCGTACTATATGTTGGCAAGATGGTGGAAGGCCTTTGTTGAAGCAGGAGTTATGACTACTTTTATTATCACAGGTCTCCTGGTCAGAAAGCAGCTACTCGTCCGTATAAGGTTTTACGGTCTTCTAAAACCCCAGTTACAAAGTTGCTTTAAAAATCCACAGTGGTTTTGTTCTGAAAGACTTAAAAAGTCTAAGGGCATTCTAGCATTGCAGCATGTATGGCACAGATCCAAATGATACTGCCTTTTACATTAATTTAATGTTCAACCTGCATTTCTAGAAGTAAAGCTCAGTTCCCTTGTTTTGCAATACTGTATTTTACATTTCCTATGCTTTTGTAATGACCTTGAGATGACATTGTTTTGCCTGCTACAACTTGTTTCTTCTGATGGTGTGGTTTATTTTGTGCATACACTGGGCAGATGACTATTGGAATAAGCCACGAAGACTTCTACAAGTAATCTACTAGACAGCCAGGAATACAGATAATTTTTCATTATGTGAAAATGTCTTGTTGATGGGTACTGAACTGTTTCAGAATTCAGCATGTGAACTGTTTGAAACAGGTGGGTCGCTTGGTATACTGAGTTGTAGATGAGCACTTTTCTTTTAAAAACAATTTTCCCCTCTTCTTTGTGACCACTTGAATAGCTTGCATGAACTTTTCTTCAGCAAGGTGTTAAACTGCGATAATACACCATGCTGGGGGTTATACACAATGTTAACAGTACAGCCAAAAGCTTCATATTCATTAAAAATAGATCTCTACAGCATGGGATTACCTGGCAACATGTATCAAGATCTGGATCCAAGTGTAAACAGTCAATTTAATTTCTGACTAATTAGCTGAAGTACCTGATAGTGCTTTATGTTGGCTGTATGTGGGACAAATGATATGCAGTATGTTATAAGGTTTGCCAGGATGAAGTTACTACTACAAAATTTTTAACGTTTGACTCAGAGTAGGTTTGTACTATGTTGTACTTTGCAGCATGCGGGCATGGTGCTTTTGATCTCGGTTGTATAAAACTGTCATGCTGTGAAACAGCACAATGACCTAAAGGTGCTTGTGAGACTAGCAGGTATTATGCTTTATTTTGCTTTACCATTTTGAAAGTTGCAGTTAAGAAGGTAGTTGGAAGTATCTCAGCCAAAACATTACAAAAGCGTAGAGTTCCCCATATTATTCTCTACCTTTTGACCCCCCCTTGCTTTTACTTCCTACTGCGTGCTGGTGCATATGCACTTTCCCCACGTCACTGCATTTCAAAACGCTGAATTTATAGGTTACTTTAGAGTATAAGTGAAAATGCTGAAGAATCCCCATTTTAATGAAATTAGTTTGAAATTTTCATAACCTCAGATTTCAGACAATTTTGGTTTCCTTTGTAAAAGGGCAATCAGTGTGAAGAAATATTAACTGTTGGCTGGAGTAGAGTACATAGGAGCTGACCTAAAAAACCTACGGAGAACGATGGCTCTGCAGGGGCTCGCCCTCAACCTTGCAGATTTTGGATCTTTGCTTAAGAAATGGAAAGGAGCAAATCTTCATATAACACAAAAGTTGACAACAGTCTTCGGTTTGACAACAATCTGTGGTTGGTCAGGCTTCCAACTGGTACAGATGTGCACTTAGGGCTACACAGTACTGCAGTAAAAAGAAATGTTAAAAAGAAGATGCATCCTGCCTACAAAGATCTCAAGAAACCCAATGCATTTGGAAATAGCGATCACTAAACTATGGTTCTATCATCAGCTTCCATTTCCTTTCTAGAGCTTTCAGCCCTAAACACGTTCTGTTGGCATAGCTTGATCAGCATATCACGTTTCCCCAGCTTCTTTATATGGAAGCCTCACCTTTTTTCCTTCTCTCTTCTCCACTTCTGGGATTACTACCTTTTCCTTCCAGCCCTGCCAAGAACAAGATTCTCAGTGGTGAGGACCCCAGGGCAGTATTCCTGGCTAGACTCAACTCCAGTTCTGACCAGCCCTGCTCAGCAATCACAACTCAAGCGAAATTTATTCTTCCGTTGCTGCCTTTTGCCTGCATATGAGCATCTGCACCAGAAGTGCTATATAGGAACAGGTATTGCAGTGGTTCTTAAGCATTAAGGTGTGCCCATAGTACTGATAAAGCACCATTTTTACTGGCATTGTTTATACTCCGATCTGAGTAAATCAAGCACAGTCAGCTGGAAGAAAAATGTTGCTGATGGGATGGTGCCTATGCTTGAAGCCGTGCCAGCGCACATGTGCAAGGGAGGGCTCAGACCTTTGCGCTTTCTTTCACAGCTCCGTAAGCAGAAGCCTGCAATTGTCCTTGCACTTCATTGCGCTAAAAGGAGTATTTGTTATTCTTCACTTCAGTCCTTGCTTTACTTAGTTCTGTGTGATATTTTGCAAAGATGTCGCATCAAGGTAGGTCTGGTAGTAAGATGCATTCTCAGGCAGCTGCAGAGCATGGCTAGGGGTTGACCTTGCTAAAATGAACTGCACCAAAACTTCATCAAGATTAATTTGCAGAGGAAGTTTTAGAGCCTTCATCAGTCTCTGGTTGCAGATGTAATATTTTTTTCCTTTGTAAAGGCTGATATATTTTCAAAGCATGTATTCACTCAGCAGCCACTTTGGTGTATTTTAACAGGAACTATGCATGCAGAGCACCTCAGGGAGTAAGTATTTAGATGCCACTCATCCAAGTCCATGATGCAGTTAGCTGAATTTTTACTTCTAGGAATAAATGAACCCTGAGCAGTAATAAATTTGCAAGTTTTTCTCGTTTTCAGGGGTTTTTTTGGCAAAGATGTAATTTGTTGAGAGGATAAAAAATTTATTATGTTTATTTTACGCACTATATTCTGGGTTTTGGTTTATTGTAAAACTCTCTTTACTCAGTTGTGCATTTCTTAAACGTTTTGTTCCACTGACTCCTGTAAATAATGTGGGTTTTTATTAGCAATATTTGTAGCATTAATATTTGCAGGTCTACAGATATTATTTTAAAATATATCTCTATGTTAGTAAGTTAATTAGGAAGCTGTAGGCAGTGTTGCTCAAACAGCTTGTTTCTAACAGATTCTTATGGAGAAAATAAATATTTCAGATAGCTTTCCTGAGGGAGGAGGTACTTGCATTATTATTTCCTGAAAAATGAATAATTTGGGTTTTTTGTCCAAGTCACCTTTTGCACAGCAGTTTTCACTTGGAAAATAAGCCAGCCCTACTGTGTTCCACTCACCTTTTGTCTGTTTAATGTGTATCTCTGCATAGTGTAGCTAGCATTTACAAACTCTGTCATTCAAATTAAAATAGCAACTTCTTTGTCCATAGTTGCAGTACAAATGATTTTACGTGTAATGAAAGCATGTACGTTTTAAATAACAGCTGTCGAGATGCATTTCTGAGCTGGCAAATTGGCTAGCTTTGTCACTCCGTACTCAATATTTCAGTTGTATTTCCAGTGAAATTTTTTTCATACCTTTCAAAGCAACAACAATATGAACATGACATTAGTGAATCATTAATGCTTAGGGAGGGGGGAAATGAACATGACATTAGTGAATCACTAATGCTTAGGGAGGGGGGAAACCTTGGTGGTGCTGCAGCATGTAAGATTAAGTGAATTGATGAACGTGTGAAAAAGCAAAAAAGTCTTTGGTAGAGACAGGAATTTAAATCTATCTCAGAACTTGTGTTGCTGCAGAAATTATAGGACTAGAGCCATCTTAAAGGCCTTGTCATACCAGGACTTCCTTTAATTGCATGGGTTATTAAAGTTGAGTTCCAAATGGTATGTATGTGCCTTAAACATAAAAAAAAAATATGCAAATATCACTTCTATTTCACAAATATCATTTTTAACTACAGTGCAGTCTTCCATGCAGTGACAGTCGTAAGACAGGTGGTGAGACTGCAGCTTTGCTTTCTTCGCCTTTGCAAGTGCAGGGTGCCGTGCAAGGCAGTAAGTATTTTTCCAAGTCATAAAAGGCCTAGAGGTTTTTCCTTGTTACTTGATTTTAAGGAATCCATTTTTGTCTGTATGGATACAAATGAAGTTATTGGAACTTAGCAGAAAAGAGCCGTGCTGAACAATGCCTCTTTCCTGTTTGGAAATTCAGCTAAGGGGTTTTATGAGCTCCCTGCACCAATCCTGCAGCAAAGAGGAAGCAGCCAATAATGATTTCCCATCTCAGTTCACCAATTTAAGCTCTAAAGAAAGGTTTGATGATTAAGCTTGAAATTTTTCTCTCACAAGATTAATCCTTACTTTAGGGAGTCATTCCATTTATATCAGTAAGATTACTCACGTGAGTAACCAGCTACAGAATTTGCCTGTTGTACTGTGATTGCCTAGGGGGAAGTACAAGCAATTCTGCAATTAAAATTACAGAAAGAAAAGGAGGTCTGACCTTTTCTTTTTTCTTTTTTTTTTTTTTTAAGTATATATATATATACACCTACTGCTTCATTAACGAGTGACAATGGCTTTTGCATTCTGAGGTGTTACTAGCCCACAGCACAAAATGGCTTTTCTTTAAAAGGAAAGAAATACAAAATGCTAAAGCTTCATTGTGAAAGGTAGAAAGAGGAGGATCTCTGATTAGGGGATTTAACTTTAAGGCACCTTAGGCTTTCTTTATGTGCATCACATTAGTGGAAAATTCCTTCATTCATTTAAGAAGATAAACAGTTGTAACTTTCACGTTTGGCTGATGTGACATCAGTGACTGGCTGGGACTGCCAGCATTCCAAAAAGGATATCGTCCTCATCTGCAGCCACTCAGGGCTGTGGGGTGGAGCCTGCAACACAAGCTGAAACATTTACAGGTGCATAAGTACGTAGGGAAGGGCGCAGGTGATGCACCTGTCTCAGGAAAGGAGCACTAGCACAGGTGTGTCATAACTTCTCAGCTGCCTGTCTTAGAGCATGAGCTCCTTTGATCCACAAACACACTCTCCACCACGCTGCAGCCCGCAATTTCCAAATATTGGTCAAGAACCTCCAGAGATGAGTATCTACTATGAGAACTTTTTCCATCCACAGAACATCCCTAGTCCACAGCGACCAAGCACCTTTGAGACGACGGATTACAACACCACTCCTAATCCTTACCTCTGGCTAAATGGACCTTCCATTACCCCACCACCGTATCTCCCAGGATCCAATGCCAGTCCCTTCATTCCTCAGTCTTACGGGATGCAAAGGCAGCTCTTGCCTAACATGCACGGCTTGGGAGGAACTGACCTTGGCTGGCTTCCTCTCCCATCCCAAGAAGAGCTTATGAAGTTGGTTAGACCACCTTACTCCTACTCTGCACTTATTGCCATGGCTATCCATGGAGCGCCCGAGAAGAGGCTGACCCTCAGTCAGATCTACCAGTATGTGGCTGACAACTTCCCATTTTATAACAAAAGCAAAGCTGGCTGGCAGAACTCCATACGGCACAACCTGTCTCTCAACGACTGCTTCAAGAAGGTGCCTCGAGATGAAGATGATCCAGGTATAGCTCTCTCCCCCTCTTCCCTACCCCCCCCCCAATTAAGCTTGATTAATTTAAAAACATCTCGTACATTGTAAAGAGACATAACAGCCTAGATACAGGACATACACATAGTAGCTCTTCTCATAGGTCTGAACTAGAAGGCAACTATGCATAGTTGAGGTCTGAATCGGTGTTGCTATTAAATCTCTGCCAGGAAAGGGATTCTTGACTGCTCTAGGTCTTCCTGGGAACTGGTCAATGTGAGACTCAGCACGCACAGGAGCAGTCTAACTGAGCAAGTCACATTCACCGTTTGGTGTAATGCATATAACTTATGTCCAACTTAACTGGGAATTAATGGAAAGGGGATAAGGTAAACTCAGATTTGTCAAAGAAATCCAGGGAGTCAACAGTAATTTTCTCAAGAGGAGAGCAGGCTGCTTTTACTTTGTTTCAAATAGCATTTTGCTTGCAATCACACCTCTGCTGTTTCCAACCCCTTGGCAGATACGCTCTCAGATTATTCCTTTATTTATTGTTTTCTATCAATAGCTGTTAAGAACCATTGGGAACATTTAAAAGTCATTTAATTATGGTACCACAGAGGGACAAAAATCTGGTTCTATCTTGTTAGAAACCTATCCTACCACACTGAATCTGCAGCAGCAGTCCAGTATGGGATTTGATTACTCTCTGCTGCAAAGTCAGAGGACCAGCTGTATACTGAAAATCTCCTTCCCTTACCAAGAAACAAAACCAAACAAAACACACTCCCAGTGGCTCCACTTATAGATTTACCTGTGTGAAGAGTCAGGGCTAAAGGATAGAGCCCAAACCTTTACCTTTTTTTCTGATTTCAACAGACTTCTGCTTTTGTGTGATTAGAAAATACATGTCTTTTGCTCATGCAATTCTTTTATTTCTGTGAAATAAGAGAAACATTGTACAGCCCTAGGCAACTGCTCTTTGCTGTCTGTGTGCATATTTAAACTAAAAATGTGCTTTTGTCCCCTTTGACAGGAAAAGGGAATTACTGGACTCTGGACCCGAACTGTGAAAAGATGTTTGACAATGGAAACTTTCGCAGGAAGAGGAAAAGGAAGTCTGATGTTGGGGCTAGCACTGCCACTCTTCTATCTGAGAAATCAGAGGATAGTGCCCTGACTGGCAGCCCCAAAGCTGTAGAGCATCAGGATATCTTGGAAAACTCATCACCTGGGACTGACAGTTCACCTGAGAAAGGATCTCCACCTCCATCTTCCAGTAGCCCATGCCTCAGTAACTTCCTCTCCAGTATGACTGCATATGTTAACGGCTCTAACTCCATGAGCCGCTCAGTGCCTTTGGGACTCAACTCTGAACCCATTGACAAAATGGGACAGAATATGGTAGGCTTTAATTCCTACTCTCCACTCTCCAACATCCCCAGTCATGGTGTGGGAGAGTGGTCTAATTCTATGCCTTCTAGCCACCTTGGCTACAGCAACTCTGTGCTCAACCAGTTTAACACTCATTTTTACAGCAGTATCAGCACAAATAACACTCTCTATTCCAGGGAAGGAACGGAGGTTTAAATGAAGGGTTCTAAGACACCAAAATATAGCTATTTATGAGATTAAATGATCTGTGGGCAGATGATTAGCGTTAGCCTGTTGTCTCTGGGACCCACACTGCATCCTACCTTCTGACAGCAACAAACTTGTTACCCATTATATTTATTCAAATCACAAACACTCAACATTCGGCAGCTCCACACAGAAATCAGGGATCCATAACAGCAAGCGTAGTGAAGAGTTCTCTCTGAGACACTGCACTTGTATTGCTGCCAGCCATGGTCCTCTACAGACATCCTTAACAAGTTACTTCATGCCTTAGGTGCGAAGCTTTTTCTGGCACGGTACTAATATTGCTGTGCTTTTTAAAAGTGCTAATAGAAGTGTGGTTATATCTGTAAATATCCCCTCTTGCTGATATAGGCTGCCTGTACTAGACATGCTTAGCAAGTTCTTATTTGTCTAAAGATACTCTGAGACACTGAAGGATCTATAATAAAAACTACTATATAGTGAGTAACAACCAACACTCGAATGGTGAATGCTGTCTTTGGTTTTCTCTCATACTAGTGCATACATTGTCTAAATTTTGGTCCCCTTTCAACCCCAAGGGGAATATGGCTGTGAAACAAGCCAGTATCATCATGGACACAACAGTCATTTTGAAATGAAGGGAAGCATAACAAAATACAATGGAATTATCTTCTGCTGGTGCAGCTGGATCTTCATGTTTTCAATTATGACAGGGTCAATTTTTTTTTTTTTTCCTTAGACATGCAATCTATTCATATAAGGAAAACAGGATCTGTCCTGAATATATATATATATATATTTAATATATGTGTTTTCTAAGAACAAGACATATTTGTTCTGTCTTAACCTTTTACATGAATCATTTCTACTGTACTGAATAAAGAATTTGAATATTGGCGGGGGGCACAGGGAAGAAGAAAGGGGAGGTAGGAAGTTTAAGTCCCTGTACTGTATTTTTTTTTCTCATTTTGTAAAAGTCCATGCTGTTTGTCCTTCTGTAAATATTAGAAATAATGCTTATTTTTTCTAAACTCTACTGTAGCCTCAAACAAAATTTCAAAATATATATGAAGTTTTTTCAAACCAAGACTTGAGTCCAGTTCCACATTTATGTAGACTAATATCTCAAACTGGATAACCTGCAGCATACATAGACAAGAAGTTTTAAGTGTTCACGTATGGGCACTGACCAGACTTTCGGAATGATAAAAAACATATTAATGCATTGTAATAGATACCATGTTGTCCTGATTTTTTTTTTTTTTTTTGGTAACTCTACATAGGTATAGTTTTGTTATGGGCCTTCCCAGAAGCATTTTTAATAAAGCATTTGTATAGAAGAGTGTGTACCTGTGTGTGTGTACTATACTACTTGTGTCTTTAAAGGTCTCCTTAGTAGTTTGACTTAAGCAATTTGCCTGTGGGAAGAGCAGTATAATAGTCACAGAAGGTCAGAGACTGAGAACAGCGTATGTCTAGGCAATCAAAATTTGCATACCTGAGGAATATAATTGGCTGCTATTATGCAAAATTCTATCACTAAATAAAAGTCATCCTTAGAGTTTCCCTGCTGGAGCTAAGTGGTGCTCATCATTTAACATTTCAGAAGCCAGACTATATTTTTACATGCTAATTGGCCAATATGACTGCAATCTTTTCTGCATTCTCATTATTTTATTTTTTATGTTTAAACTTTTTCACTATTAAGGCTGCCCTGACTATTCATGGTTTTCTACCCACTATGCTAAATTCTTACTTAGAAGTTGAAACCTACTTGTAATGCTAACATAATTTTTTAAGGAAAAAATAAAATTACCTTCTGGTGGTGTCCTTCTGCCATGACTTTAAGTTTCTCCAAAGTCAGGCACGTGCTGAGCTCTGAACTATAACTCCCACCCTCAGAATTTTACAGCCCTTCCAAGGATCTCAGCCCAGTAGCTGGGCCATAATATGCCCTGCAACTCACCAGCTGGCAGCATTTGTTATAGAGACTTGTTCACGTGTCAATTGAGAAATACATTCAGTCAGTGCAGTTATGTCTTGAATTCAGCAGACATATAACAAATTGCCCAGAAATATAGTTCCTGTGGAGTATATAGTTCACAAAAGTGAGAGGAAATTGATTTCTTTAGTGTTGAAATGGGAAATGTTCCGTTATGGACTTACGAAGCAATAGTTTGGGGAAAAATAAGGTGCAAATTATGTTAAGAAGAAAGATGTTGCTAAACAACAGTAGACAGTAAAAAGCAATTCCTTTGTTACTCAGCATTTTGTTTGACTCTCCTAGTTCCCAGTCACAAATATTAAAAGGAAATCCACCTAGATATGCAAAAGGACATGCGTTCGTGCCTCCTTGCTTCTGAGATGCTGTCAACTAAATACCACTTTTGGCTTATGCGTAATGAGGAAGTGCTGCCAACATGCCAGTTCTTCACAGAACAAAGGTATGTTTTCTAGTGGGTTCCCGGGCCACAGAGATTAATTATCATCTCCCCTGCAACTATTCAGCTGGCTTGACACATCAGCTCAGTTGATGAAGTTGCTGTTCAAGGAGGAGTGGAAAGATGATTGCATGCAAGGTAATCCTATTTCTCCTCAAGACAGAACTAATTTGTAACAAAAAAAAAAAAAATAAAAATAGGAGCACTCTTCATCTGTATTTTTGTGTTTTTCAGAGAGAATTGGTTTTGATAACCAGCCACATTGATATGTTCCTGGAGCTACTGCGCATCAGTCTAGCACCTGCAGGGAAACTTGACTACCGTTCCTATATGAGCAGCAGTTGAAGGTAATCCTACTATTTGTGTATTTCACCAATATCATATGGCTTTTGGAGGGGAAAGCATATGGGTTTTAGGGGTGGTTTTTTGGCTTTTTTTGTTGTTTTTAAGTGTGCTGTTAAAGAAGCTGTTAAACTAGGACCTGTAACTAAAATATATTTAAAACACTGTTGATCTTTACAGACCTATAGTCTGACTTACAAACGTATTTACTGACTGCTGCTGCTTGAAAAGAGAATTTGGGCTACAAGAACTCTGACTAGTTTTGTCTGCAAAGGTTCTTGATTATTTCATTCTTAAAGCGCGTTTTGTATTGAGGTGCACCTATCTTCACATACCACTGTGGACACTGTGTTCCATGACTCTGCAGTTATTTGTTCCAGGTTTAAAAGTCAAGTTAACTCTTAAAGACTGCTCCCATCTTACCACAAACGCATCCAGCCCTAAAGTGGTCAGAATAAGTTACTACTTGCTTTCTTCCTGCCAGAGTAAAACTGCAAATATTAGAAGGCTTCACTGGCAGGCAGCGTGTCCTGACTAATAATAAATGAGTAATGAGATACACTGCTGCTGAAACCCTGGGGCAGCTTCACTGTCTTGACATCATTAGAAACACCTTCCCTGGGTTCTTATTCCACAGTTTCCCGGTTCCGTGTCCTGGGTCTGCAGCAGTGGAGCCTGTGACTCTTCAGCCCTGGTTCTAGTAGCAGGGAGGGTGTTGAAACCCAAACCACGTCAGGGATTTGGGGCTTCACAGCAGAGACCTGGGCAGCCAGGGATCCCTCATACCACAGCTCAGGGTTGTTCCACCTAGTCATGGGATCAGTTGCAAACCCCAGAAGACTCCAATACAAGGTGCTGCTTTGGCTGAGGACGTGGAGCTTTCGGGGTCCTTCATGCTCCAGCAGTCCTGGTAAAGCCCCATCTACAACTCATGCAATTTTCCTAAACCTCTAATGCTGTGAACAAAATGTTTTGTAATCAACAATATTCATTTACAAAAAAACCCCCAAACCCAAACAAATGAAAAAAACCTCTAGATTTAAGCAAAACGAAGTCACAACAAGGTAACATAAATGTGAGACTCTCATCTGCCAAATCTAAACCAGTTCATTGATCAGATAATTGCAGGAAGCTTAGGAGAAGAGTACAGAGGAGCAACATTAGGTGCAAAGTTTGCACTAATTATGAGGATACAATGGAGAACGGTAACATCTGCTAAATCTCTTGTTACAGTCAACATGCAGGAAATGTAATTAATCTGCACGGCAATTTACTCTGTGCTTTGTATTTATTTTAAGGGACAAGCTTTTTGTGTAGCTTTTTACTGGATTAGGCAAAGTGGTCAAAGATCATTCTATGCTGGTATTTACTTTATTAATGGTAACAGTTTGTCTAAATTATGAGTGCAGGGTTTAATTTTCACTTTGAAGCTGCTACCTCACTGTTCTGGCTGCACGTGAACTTCCCACCACTCATCACCCTCTCCTGTAGGGTGGTTAGTGCCTTTCATATCCTGTTAACTCTACCTGCAGAAATGCTTAAGTAACCGTTTCTTATTTTGATTCAGTCAGAGTGAACCAGGCTCAAGAAAAATGTTACTAAGACTTGCTAACGTTAACCTAAATAGTTTGTGCTGAATCAATTTTGGGGTGATTATGATAAGAGACTTCAGTATGCAGATGCATCATACTTTGTGACAGACTGCAGGGCTGGGGGACAAAACTTTCCCTATTTTATCAGTGGCAAGTGACAGGCAGCACACACTGCCCTGTGAAACCATTTTGTAAGACAGAGGAAAAAATTGGTGTGGCTATTACAAGACATGGTTTCTTTCTGTAAACAATAGGAGACTTCTAAATCACACACCAAAAAAAATCTAAAATGCTGCAGCCTCTTGATGCAGTGATGAATACTCATTCAATGCTCAGTGAACAAGTAGCGATATGAATGTCTGGTTAATGTTTATCTAGTTTTCCAAATGTAGTATGATTCCCTTAGTTCTTTGATCATGTATGAAAATTCATTAGAAAAAGAAAACTGCAGGATGCTGTGCAACATACCATTAAAAGAGTGTGCAAATACCTTAGGTTTCATTCATACCTGTTTTGTAAAGCAAACACCAAGATTGTAATATTCTTATAAAGCAGAAGAAGAGTAAAGCTAGACCACAAGGCTTAAAGATTTTTATTTAACTGTAGGATTCTGGAATGTCCGACCTTCCAGATGATAAACTGATGAGAGCTTAAAAGTTACTTCTTGTTCAAAGATGACACCAAGAGGTGTGGTGCAGGTATCTGTAAAAGAAAATCACATTCTGGTCCTGCCAGTATTTACTTCTCCAGCAAATAGCAATGGGGACTTTGCCAGATACAGTCTGAATTACAAAGCACTAATCTTTCTCTCATGATCGGATACATTATGAAATTCTTCACTGTTCAGCAGTGTCAATAGTTTCTTTGTTGCTTCATGTGAAAACATTTCTTGGTGAGGAAAATAATTAACTTCTTCCCAGTAGTTTTGCCAATTTGCTACACTGCCAGTTTCTGGCACTTTAAAGCAATCCTTACAACTGTTCCAATGGATCTTGGAAACAGCAGACCCAGACCTATGTCATTTTTTCCCTAAGAACCCACACCTCAGATCTGTAAAGTATAAACCAAGAGCCTGCTGTACACTTCTCATAACCTCTAGTTTTCCCTGCTTTAAGTGCTGACAACTGCAAGAATCTGTATTGCTGTAGTCCTGGAGGTATCGCTGTTAAGTACATCTCAGTTGGTACTTGTCACATGCAAGAAACCTGCAGGGCTGTCAGTAACTGGACAGAAAGACACTTAAATTTTTCTTACTTACGTTACAGATCTAGTTGTAAGGTGGTAAGGACCTTCACCTACCCAAACAACCCTTCCTGTGTGGACTTGCACAATATACTGTCTGCTGATATACTGTGTAAATTAATTTTCAGGCTACCTCTCTAAAACTAATTTTTGCATGTTTTGTGTTGGCTAAATTGCAATACAAATTATGCTTTACCTCATCTTGGGTTTGATTCTGTTTAAATCCTAAAAGCATTCCGCTCCAAATCTCTTTGCAGCAAACTATGGTTTTAGCCTTGTGCAGCATATAATATCCATTGCTCTTCAAGAGCAAGGTGGCAAGTCAGGCCAACTCTACAAGTAACTAATCCTAATTTCTAACTGCATGCTACTCATTTCCTATTTAAATTAATTGGTACAAAACTATTAATTGTTCTTTTGACAAAGTTCCCTAGTAAAATCTCTTGTGGTATGGTCTTGCAAAGTACTAAGAACCCCAACTCCTCTCTATTTAAACAGAAACTGGAGAGCCCAGCTCCTTGCCTGTTTAAGCCAACACTCACTGACTGCTGCATCTCACTTTGCAAAGTTCACTACCAACGTGTGGGCATCAGAACCCCTCTTAATGTTCTTTGGCTTCAGAAAGCCTCTGCAAGTACACAGTAGTTTGCTGGATTGGGGCCTAAGGCAGTGATTAACTGATGGATTGTCTTTCCTGATCTTTCTTTGACAATGGTATTTGTATATGCCACTCTAAAATGCTTTCCCTCTGAGTGAAATTTTTGTCTGCTCAGAGACATAAATGCTGTCTTTTGTCAGAAATGACCACCAGACGCACAAAAATTGAACCTGTTTCCTGCTAAGTCCTTACCAAAATCTAGCATTGGAAATGGTACCTGGAAATCAGATACTTAATTTTCTATTTGTAGTAGCAGAAACTAAATGAGTGGAGAGCTGAAGAATCTTTACAGGTCTCTAAAGCACTTGTAGGGTGTGGGTACATGCAGCAGAGCCTATTCATAATCCTGTTTTACATTAGTAAGATCTCATTTTCAACTTCTTTTCCTCTTCCTTTTTCTGTTCTTGCTCCAGCAGTTTTATAGCCATCAGGTTTTTAGTTTACCATATGTCTCCAGTTGATATTAGGCATTCGTAGCATGCCTATGAATCAAGCAGGCCATCTAACTGCTTGGCTTTAAATTAGTAGCATAAAAATCAAACCAGAGTTGATCTTATCTTTTATCCTTTTTTAACTAAATAAACCCCGTTTTTTTGAACCTATTACCATCACTGGAACAATCAACAGAAAAGCTGAATAGCATAAGTGTGAGTCAGTTTTTAAGATTAGCACATGAGTAAACATAAACATGCCAGGAAAAAAAAACACAACTGTTGAGGACGTGCTAAATTACACCAGCATCTTTTTGGTTCATGCCACAATCCTTACATTTTTTCTGAAATTATTTGTATCTGTCTCCCATCTGCCCCTCTAATTGTTTTCAGTCTCTTACTGTTGATTTTTAGTCTCAGGTTTAGCATAGGATGGATGACGGTTGCTAACCTGCTCCTCTTAATTTAAAGCAGCAAAGCAGTTGCTAATACATTGGCTCTTAGGTGGTGCTTAGGAAACGAGTGCTTTCTATGCTGCGCAATTACAAACTTTCTGCTAGAGCAGATGTACCCGTGTTACTTGTAATCCTATGGAATCACATCTCTCTGACAACATGGAAAAGGAGGTATTACAGGTATATATTCTTTTCTGGGTCAAAAAGATCAGCATGAGCAGGTAGTGATGCAATCCTAAACTACTAGAATATCATATAACTGAGCCCCTCATCATTTTGGTCCCAGTTAAAAGTTTGTGATCCACAGAACTGAATTGCCTATACTGTCCTTGCCATATCTTAATTCACCTAATGGTATTCTAGCTCCCTCGATGGGTTTCCAAATTTAGATTTAGGAGCTATGCCTATAAACATCATGTCCTTAAAATGTCACATGGCATTGCTTTCACCTGTTAAACATCCATTTCATACCAAGTGCAACTCTAGTTCAGTGGCAGATGAAGTGGGGAGCGTGAATGATTTAATGTTATTGTGGGATGTAGGACTGCCATAGTAGACTGAAACAGATCAGGCCTGCAGTTAGTATGTCAGCACATTCACACAACAGCCAGAGTCAAAAGTCACAAGGAAAAGTACAGGAGGCAGTGCAAAACCAGCTACCTCAGTTCATACAATCGTAGAACCAGCAGGCTGGGAAATTCTGTATGCATGCATTTTGCTCATAAGAAAATAAATAGCTTATGCAGTGCAAGCTGAGTGCATTTTAAATGAAAATGGTTGCCAAAAAAAATAGTGAAGTCTGCCTGCTGCAGAGTTTCTTATTGTTGGAAGTGGTCGTTCATTTCCGATAAAAGTTTCAGAGGCAATCTGTAGGGAGCACCCTAGCCCAAGGATGACAGAAGCTTTCTGAATTTAATGTCTTTTGTAATTTTTTAAAAATGTGCTTTCACTAAGTGACAAAGACTGACAGCAATATTCTTCAACGGTTAGGCGTGCTTTGGTTAGGTAGCTGCCCTGAACTGTTACTACTGCTCTCATTCAAGCCTTTCCAGACCGAAATCTCTCCTGCTGCCTCCTAGTGACTAGTGATGAGTTACAGTAATTAGTTACCCTTGCTTCTGTTCCTCTGAGAGATTCCAGAAGATGAGTCAGGTAAGCAGAGCTAAACCTCGGCATGCTGATACTTTCCATGAAGAGCTGTCAGAAGCCCTGATGGAACTACATGCCATGGCAAGAGAGTTTCCCCCTGTAATTGAAATTGTGTAGGTGACCTATGGCATCAGTATGTCCAGCTGGACAAGTAACGTCATTTTATTCCTGCAATGCCACCAGTTGCAGAAGCAATTTCCTCAACATTGTAATGCCAAAAGTTTCAAGGCAGCATTAAACAGATACTAGCTAATTATACATTGCCCAATAAATGAACTGATGTATGCTTCTAGGCAGCACATTGAAAGAGAGGGATAACATTTGTGTCTCCAGGGAAACCTTTTTATACATTCGGCATGCAGGTTTATCTAGGACTCATTTTCCCTCTTCTCAGGATGTCCCACAAAGCAAGGAGGTTACTTGGATTGCAGCACAATGAGAGATACAAGGCTGCTGAGTTTAATTCTTTTCGTTGCCTTTGCAGAGGTGCAGGTTTGTTGTGGCAAATTATCAGTAGCACAGAGCCGTGAGGTAATACTGATGTTCCTTACAGCTCAGTAGCTATTTTTTATGCTGTTTGGACAACATGTTCTGACATGAGCAGCCTACTGTTTGCTAGCTCATGACAAGAGCTTTGTGTATGCAAACTTGCATGCAAATCAGGCTACATTTATTATGTTTTCCTCCAATGAGAGTGGAGAGGAAAAAACCCTCCACCTTTTAGCTTCAGCGATACATTTTCCTATGAATAGGGCAGCTATTAAATGGTTTATGGAAAGAACGCTAAGAATGCAAGAAGTTCAAAGAAGGTGGAGAGAGATCTTTTTTTTTTCCTTGTCAGCTGGAAACCTGGCTATTTAGTGCTGATAATGCCATCATCTAGTTTGACTTAAACTATTTTGCCCATAAGACGTGTGATACGGTGATTTTACTGTTATCACAAGTGGGCAGATCTCTAACTCTTATTTTATTTAAAAAAAAAAAAGAGAAGTTTAGCACTACTCTTGCATGGAAGAAGAAAGGAAGCGGAGTTTGGTATTTACTGAGTCTCCCAACCCCTGAGGGCTTTGGTAGGGGACAGTGTGGCTTCAGCTGCAAACGAGGGTATCCTGAGATCCTTCTCTACCCCAGGCCTGCCACAGCTGTGAAGAGCCCTATTTCGCTCAGGTCTGAGGAATTCCCCTAGATCTGCACTTTCATTTTGGCACTGGAAAAAACTGTTCCTTGGCCAGACAGGGGATGTGTTTGGGATGCTCAAACTTCTTTAAGCCCTGAACTTGCATGATGATTTCCCTCCTGTAGTGAAGTAGGTAACATTTCCACAAAGGTGAGCTTTTCAGGGTCTTTTATTTTTTTGTTCAGATAATAGTACATAATTTGGTAGAAAATCTTATAACTAGCAAATTCTAGAAGATGAGTTAAAACTCAATACTAATAAACCATCCTTCTCTTACTTTAAATTAAATTGGGTAGACCTACTTTAATGACCGATAAAATAAGCAGTATTTTTCATTTAGCTTTATTAGGTTAATTCCTATGCGCCATTCTATCAGGTTGACAATATAAACATGCATGCTAAATGAGAAATATGTCTCTTTATGTGGACCGAATCACACTTCTAAAAGATGGTGAAAAAACTTGTGTCCTGCATGCAAATGCAAATATTGAAAACTACCCATTTCTGGGATGCTACATGATCCTTACTATTTTCCATCAAATATTTAATATCTCTGCCTCTCTATAACAGGAAAACTTTAGACCAAAATTTATCTGATACTTTTCTTGTCACCTATAGAAAACTTCACAGGTTGCTACGGGGTTAGTCTTGTGTGTTCTAAAATCCCAGGTTCTTTGATAGTAGCAGCATGCTGATTTAATTGTTTCTCTGAAAAAGTATCTCACTTTGCACTGAAAGCCATCTCCATTCGTAGTACCTTGGTAGAGAGCGTGCAGAGTTACAGCTCTAAAAGATGTTACATACTGAGACTATTTTAACTTATATGTCCTCTCACATAAAACCTCATTAGTAAACAGGTGATGTTCACTTCTGATGTGGTTTAAGCACTAAGTTTTCTTGATCCCAGATTTTTTCTATGGAAAAATGCAAAGCTTATAAAACATGAACATTTTTCCAGGATCACAAAATCATGTCCTGTTCTGTGTGGAAGTGGCAAATATGACTTAACTCTGGACAGTTATGGAGCAAGATACTCTTCAAATCTGGCTCTATCTAATCCTGTCTCCATGCTCCGTAAGTAGATATGTGATAGGGAAGCACGCAGAGCAATCATTGTTTTCCTTGTGTACCGTGTGTATTCTTCAGTATTTTTAAACCACTTTGATATAAAATGGATGCAGACAAAGAGCATAAGAACCTGTAATCTTCTCTCCACAAGCAAGGATAGGACAATCTAAGTTTGCAGGTTTGCTTGCAATGTGTTATTTCTGGTTTTCAGATAGAATCTTATTCAAAATAAATACTTTAAATTTATGCAATTTTGGATGTTAGTATTTATGCAAATAAATATGCAAAAAGGCATGGCCTTATATCCCGTGGCAAGCTAGTAAGGTGAAGCTTAAATGCTGAAAGCCCTCAGACTACTGTCAATCAGGACTTTTTTTTTTTTTCCCCTCCATCGAAGTGTATTTAACATTCCTAACTCTGTGCAGAAGGGGGAAAATAAGTTCATAGCTGTGGAAAAACCTGTTGATGGTAACTGGTAATACGAAAATGAAGCAGTCAAGCAGGCTGTGGATAGCATAGGCCAGGTCTACTTAAACAAAAGCAAAGTTAGAAATGCAGTGACAGAAACGTGAAAATTCTGGAACATGAGTGGAACAGAAGCCATCAGTTGTGGTCAGATTAATCCTTTAATATTGCTGTTATTTCCTTGTTGCCATGTGGGACAGGTGATGGCTGGAATGGCTTGTTATCCCAAATAACTGCTTGGAGAAGGAATAACATCAACAAACATAACAGAGAAAGGGCTAACCTAAACCCTGGAGTGTGAATTCAGGGCACCAATAAGCAAACAAAAAGTCTGCAATTTGAGAATTTTCCAAGTTTTTATTTCAGACATGAGTGACAGCAGAAGTATATAAATACCTCCTGTAATTTGTGAACATTAATGTTACAAGGGTTTCTGCATGACTTTTAAAGTTCCTTGGGTGGTTGGGGTGTCATTATTCTTATCTATGTGATCCAACAGTAAAGTTGTCCATTGTATTACTGCATTTTTACAATTTATTTATTGAGATTTTTCATCTGCTAACTAGTTTGGGCTTGCAGATTGTATTTGGAAAGGACAGTCTTCATCTAAAATTTATAAAAATGTTTGGTATTAGATTTTAGTGGACAGTTATGTGTACAAAACATACAGGTCTGTGTACTGTGTGCAAAGAATTCCGCAAGTATGTACAGGTTGGATTGGAACCATATCAGGTAAAGCAGTTAAGCAAGTGCTAAGCTTTAAGTATTCCTGAAGTTCTATGAAGATTAAGTTTTAAACCCCAGTATAATGTCTCCAAGTTGTGCTTGTTGTGGTAAGGGAAAATAACCCAGAACTTAAACCAAACACCAACAGTGGTATGTATTTTACTCTGTCTCCATTCACTACTTCACACGTTCCTGTAATAAGCTGGAGGATGTGATGGCAGGAGCAGTACTTTGTGGAGCAAGGGTGAGACTGAATAGGCAGGGGCTGTGAAATAACACAGGAACCCCTTGAACTAACATTGCCACCAAGTCACGAAGTTTCATACGTGGTCTCACATAATTCCAGGCAAATTCTGTATTTAGCTAAACTGCTCTATGGTACATTTTCATCATCTATTACAAGAAAGAATATATACAATTTTAAGCTGTTTCAAATTCTCAAAAGTTTTAAAAATAGGAGTGTTTTAGGGGAAGGGAGATGGTCTTCCTTGCTCACTGCTTTTTCACAAAGCTGATGAACAACGGAGTACAATTTACACTGAATCAGGGCTCATACCTGATATCAGAACAGTTTATACTGTAGATTCACTCTGTCTTCTGGGTCTTTGCAAGCTTTGACCATGTAATGTAGATGCACGCCTGGGCTGAAAAGGAGTCATTGGCATTTTGGACTTGGCAGTTATTTTTAAGAGAACAGATAATTACATTGATAGAACAGAGAAAATGAGCCATGTACAACTTAAAAATGGAAATTAAAGATATATGTAATTAAATACAAATAATGGAACAGCCCAGTTCTAAAGGTTGTTTATGAAACTGCATCAGAGTTGGTGAAAAGGGACAGAAGTTACTCCTGGAAGCAGGCTTTTGACAATTGCTGGTTGTTATCTCCCAGTGTAGCTGAGGCTGCGTCACTAATTTAAAGCAGACTTGTGAACTAAAGTGAATGTATCTGCTTGTACTCCACACACTGAAATACATTGACATCCACTTCTGTTGCCTAGAGTTTCTGTAGAGTTTTGAGAGCCTGGGAACCTGTAGTATTTAATGAATTGATATTTGTGGTAGACTAAATCTAGACGGAGTATGTTTGCTCCTGCTGCAATAATTCTATGGATTCCAGTTCAAATGGCACTCAGATGTGTCTCCAGATAGAGATTCACTGGAGTAACTACCGCACCTAATTGAAGTCACCTTCTTCAGTCAATAACATGGTTCATTTACTTCCACAGTTGAAAAGGAAAAAAAAAAATCCTCATTCTTTAATTACTCCCTAAAAAGAAAATGCACCTGAAAACCAAACAGATTTGCCCACAGAGTTTTTGGATGACTTTTTCTGAATTTGCCCACACTTAAGGCACAGGAGTAATTTGTCTGACATTGTAGAGAGTGCCCTACTGAAAAGTCTGCCAGAAGTTCTAGTTTTTAAAGTCTATTTCATTTTGAAACACTAAAAAAGCCACTACTCGCTTTTGAAATCTCTTGTCGGTGTGTACTTTCTTGTCAGGAGAGAGAAGGCAAGAGGTATCATGAAAAAATAACTTTTTTGCTCACACAATGCCCAAACAGAGAACTCTGTGTTGATAGCTCAGTGATCTTTCCTGGTTCATCAGGTAGCTAGTTGTAGGCAGAACAACTATTCCTATGAAATCTTTCATTAGAAATCGAAAACCCTATTCTGACCGCAACAGAAGAAAGAGATGCTTTATGCATGCTACTTGCCTTGCCCAAGTTTAAAAGCTTATGGAATCAATTTGAAAGTCCATTTAATAAAGCCCAACAGTCCGGTCTTTCACCCAGATACAAAAGTTGTCATTAATATCTTACAAAATTATTTGGTTTTCTTTCCCTAGAAGAACTTGCCTGGCTTGTATTGAAGGGGACTGAAGCAGGAGATGGCCTGAACCTGTCAACACACATCAATGAAGGTAAAGGAGTCCACAAAAGTCCATCTGCCTGGTAAAACTGAACAATTAATATCTCGCAACACTTATGTAATTACTTGCATTGGCTTTGCAAACTTGGTCCTTTGTCAGCTTTATACTTACATTTTAACACCTCTAGCATGTGACAGAGAAAAATTTTCTATGTATTAAATGCAGTTGGATATTTTCCTCTGTGTGTGCAGTGTATGTTTTTCTTCCAAAGAAAGGAAAATGTTTTATAAAATTGTCTTCATTAGGCTTCCCTGTAAAATGTCAGTTTCCTGCAAATTATGCATTTATTTGCATTTTGTTGATTTGAAAACTGAGGTTTGGAATGAATGGACATATCTGAGGTGAGACAGTAGGTTGGTACAACCTGCATGAATGAAGTTTGAAATTTAATGTGAGAATTAACAGGGTTTTTTTCCTATGCTCTGGGCATCTTTATAAAGGCACAGATTGGGCTTCTCTTGCCTGTTCAATAGAGCAGCTTGGGATAATAGAGGAAAATCCATCATTTTTCTGCTGCTTACTCTCTAGGAAGATCGAGGGTCATCAACAAGTGTTCAACTCGATATAATAAAGAACTTAGAGGAATGAGATTTTGTTCTGAATTTCTCAGAATTAGAAACAGAATAGTTCTGAGTCAGATTAACTTTCTATTAGCAGTACGTAATAGTGTGGTCTATATGGGCAGTAGTACATCAGGGTTGAGATGGCATCACTGGGAGTAGCAGGATTGCAAGAGAATGGTCTGCTAATACTAAAGTACTGTTTCTGCTTAACTCGTGATTTTACTCAACATGTATGTTGAACAGAAATGAGACTAAATGACATAATTTACAGCTGTGATCTCTAAATTTGACATGTAATGCCAGCAGTCATTTTGTGAACAGTAAGTGTTCTGAGAAAGGCAAAGACATGCTGTGATTTGACTAACACTCCTCTGAAGGATTAACTCAATTCCAAAAGATATCACAAGAAACAATTCACTAAGGCTATGGATTCTGCTTAATAGTGGGTGCATGTTCACGTATAGCATTCTTCTGAAAAATTCAAAATTCATTCATTCATTTAAGCCATAACTTTATTATGAACCCAGTATCTAACTACTTTGCAGACCAACAATCTAAAAGTAAGAAAAATTCTCAATGAGTCCAATTACTAAGGCTATGCTAGAAATCTCAAAGAAATTTCAGAATTGCCATGCCCACTTGGGATTGTGGGACCCAGTTATCCCAAAACGTAACCCCTAAGGCCTGTCTGTTTATTTCTCCCATTTAAGAGTCTTTAAAATCCCTTCCCCTTTAGTAGGTACAGCAATGTTGTTACCACGACAGCTGAGAGTTACAGAGAGGACAAGAAGGACATAGCATACCTCGGTTATTATGTGCTTGGTTAAAAATTGTAACACAATGCAGTTCCCTATACTGCAATCAAAGGTACTAGTAGAAACATCATCATCCTGCTTGGCCCTAGACTCCTTATTGTATCTGTGTGATTATATCTTACAGCATGTAATTATCTACTTGGTGCAGCCTCCTGAAGAAACAATAATCCCTCCTTACCTTTTCTGTAGAAAGGAGTTAACATGCATTTCCAGTGAACAGAACTACTTAAACTGAATAGCTCTTTAAAGAATCACACCACACTTTTAATTAAAAAATGTATATATATTTTAACCTCATTATACAGATTTTTAGACTCAGCAGGAGCTGTCTTTTTTTTAACCTTCTGCATCTGTCATTATTTAGTTAGAAAACACTCTTCTAATAGACCAGAATTTAAACAGTACTGTTCATTCTGCAGTTACTTCTGATTAGTGCTGGTAAACAGGTGCACCATACACCTGCCATGGTATAACAGGCGCACTTTGCAAGACATACACTCCTTAATTCAACATGTTTCACAAAATAATTGTAAGATAAAAGCAGAAGAGCTATGGAATAGCTGAACCCTGTTAGGAAATTCCTCGCATGTTGGTGATGCACATTTATAAAGAGGCATTCCACTGGCTGAGTTAGTGACACAAACATAACTGCATTTGCAATTTCCTAGTGTCTATGTCGTGTAGTTCATTACTACATTAATTCTGTTACCATTCGATTTGTAGCACTTCTGTAATAGATCACTTAAGTAACAAGTGAAGACACTGTACTTTCAAATAAAATAACCTTTTATACCACTAGAAACATAAACAGCACACGAAACCTAAGAATCCAAGTACAAAAAGATATGATCATGCATATTAATGATCTTAGAATGTAGAAAACTACAGTGAAGCATGCCAAAATAAACACTCTTTTAGTTATGCATTATTTTCATAATGAAAATCTCTTTATAAATCTGTAAAGTTGTGTTCTGAAATAATTTACTTCTGTTTAGATTATTTTTATCAGCTTAATATTGACTGAGCAACCTAAAACCATTACAAAGTTAATATTTTTTGTGTTCAGTTTTTTGTTTCCTTTCTTGAAATGTATTCTTCAGAAGACACGTTTGAATTGAAATTATTGAAGGTCTTAAAGCCTCTGACATTCTACTCTTAATAGCATGCAAAGAAGCACATGATATCCCATCCCCATGAAAAGGAGACATGTATGGAAAGGGATTTCATAGTGTCCAGAAATACAAACAGAAGAGCAAATCCTTGCACACCACTGCAACTGCGATACTGCTGTTAGCTTTTGCAGCTGAACTGAAAACAAAATTTGAAAGCCACTCAGGAATGACAGAAAACAGTGCAGTAATGATTATGATTCTTTTGCAATTTAAGGTTGAACTCTAATGCAAATGTGTCTCATAAACTTGCCTTTCCCATTTGTCTGCACATGCCTTTTTTTCCTGTAGGAAGCCTACAAAGACATTAAAATTCAAGTTTTCACTGGGTTTTCTTGAGCAGCTAAATCAACAAATTTTATGTTAAAACAGACATGTTTTTTCTATGAGTAAGTTGTTCACATTATTCCCTCAAGAATTTTGAGTATCCTTCCAAAAAAAGAGTTTCTAGTGTATGGTTTATTTCATCTTACAGAACTTAAGAAATTATGTAAATGGTACCAAATGTTAATGATATGAATAAGAAAACATAATCACATATTGTAGATATTCTGTTTCAAGTGTGATGTGACAGTACTGAAACTACCTCATAAAATCCTGGGCAGTTTGAGACAATGTGGAGAAGGATCCACGCAGCAATAGCAGCTCTCTGTGGTGATGAATTCTGAACCTGTAGAAGGCAAAACAATGGTGAAAAAGATCTGTGTTAATAGCTGTTTAGATAGAGACATTTTCAGGAAAAAGACACAACCCAGTAATGTACAGAATAGAGAAAGCCAGAAATAGTCATTCTTGTAATGCTGTTGGAAAAGTGTCATGTTCCTTATACAGTATGGATATATGATAAGGCATTCAAATGGAAAATTATGGAAAAATATATTATTTTAATCACTTATGTTTGCATCTTGCTGAAAAATGAACTAATAATTTTATAAAAAATGTTTTATATTATGTTAAAAAAACCCCACAAGTAATATCAGTGCTATTGAAAAGCAACCTAAAGAGTTTTACCCTAATTTCATGCATGTGTAAGCCACAGGTTCCTGCTATATCCACCTAAAATTGGTAAAAGTGAGATCTGAATCAGGCCCGAAACACAATTCTTGGGGAAAAAAAAAAAATCATAGATCTAGGTTTTTAATATTTAGCAATAAAATTTACAGCCTTGTTATCTGCTAGGTATGCAAAACCAAACACTTGTACAGGTGGAGTGTGCCACATGTTTATATGTAAACAAATGGCCTAATCCTGCCTTAGGGCATTGTAATGTTATAGCACACACAACTCCAGTGAGATAGCAGTGGTTTTAGAGAAACCAGCCACCACAGGAGAAAGTTAATTTGTCTAAACTACCTAGAGGCAACGCAAGGTGAAGTTCCAGTCAAAGCTAAAGTTCACATATATAAACAGACTGTTGACTAGGCATAGATCAGAGCCGAGAAAAGCAGAAATCAGAGCTTGCCCAAATCATGAGAACTCTATTTCAGGAGAGCTGCATGATGCTTGCATGGTCTGCTGCCAAGGGGTCAATCCAGACCAACATTTGCTCCATATGCCTTCCTCCGGGGTCTTCCTACTGTCAGTGACTTCTTTGTGCCACTCTCCCATAGTGAGGAAAGGGTAATGCTCTTCAAGCATGCTACTTTAATTTAGGAGATACTCTCTCTGTGATCTCCCAAACAACATAAGGAGGTGAAGTTGTAGGAGGTTCTGTGTTTTTCATACTCTTCTGAGAAGTTGTTTCAAGTCATTTATTAAACATGGAGCATAATTTATACTGCACATGGCACCCTCAAACTGCACTTTTAAACTTTATAGATAATGCTTCCAGTTACCTTTTCCAGTTGCAGCTAATGAGTTTGATAATGAAATTTAAATTAAGTATTTACTGTCAGTCAGTTTGTTTTTCTTGATATGGCTCATCTGGTACAAAGGAAACTGAGTCAAATTAATGTTAACATTCCTGGAAAGCCAGTTTGTGAAAGCTTGACAGGCTCTCAAGAGTCTGAATTTGTCTTCACTAGAGAGAAGGCCGTCTTTCTGATACGAATTTTGAGATTGGTGGTGGTCAGGTGTCAATTTTGCTACCCAGCAAGCTGTAAGGAAGTGACTTTCTGTCACTAGGGGAGGGGACGACAATAGAGAACTATGAAGTCATGTCCTTTCTGCAGAGTGGATTTGCTTCCTGTGCAGATCGAAGTGGCTTATGGCCTTACCCTGCATGCAGGAGGAAGCAGCTAGTAAGCCTCGTAAAGCTTGTATCAGAAGTTTTTGTGGGGTCTGTGGAAAACTTCTGATTAAAAGCCTGTATGAATTGTGAAAATTAGCCCTTTGGTAGAAGTTATCAGACAGGTCAAGGTAATCTAGGCATCAAAATAATATTTCATTGCATGAGGCATCTCAAGCCCGTCTTCACCACTCTAAAAAAAAGGATTAATTTGAGTCAATATGTATCTAGGATATGTGGTGCCCATACAACACGGTACACTAGTTTACTATACAGCAAGAGCCAATTTTATTCTGTGGTAAAACTTTAGGGTTTTATGGTTGGGTGCAGGGACGGGGGTTCTGGGCATTTTTTGTTGTTTGCCTGTTTGTTTTTTTACCTGGTGTGGTTGACGTCCTAGATGTAGCAACATGAAGGACACGCCATCTTTAGCTCTGAAAGCTTTTTTTTCCAATAGTCCCACAAGGGACATCTACCCAAAACCCCAGGACTAAAGATGAGAAATGGGTCATAAATTGTATTTACAAATAAGTTTGTGAGGCTCATTATCTAAGGCAGTGGCTTTCCTTAAAATGAGGTCATGATGTCAGTTCCATAGCGTAAAATTAAGTCTTAAGTGAAACAAGTGGTTTTTTTAATTGTGGTTTTGTTTGCAGGATTGATTTTTATGCTTTTGTTCAGCTTGCATGGGTTTTGTAGATTTACTGTGTATCTGTAGCACTGACTTCTTCAAGGCAAATCAAAACTGGACCAATATAGTCCGAGTTTCCAAAGTATTGATGACTCCCCTCCAATTTGTTTTAGCCTGGTCAGTCTTTGGAATTCCCTTTCCTCCACCACCAGTTACAGCAAGGCATAGAGGGACAAACCTAAAACTAAAATCAATACAAATTTTACTGCAACAGAGAAATGACATATATGCCAACAATTGCTAAACTGAAAGTACTTGGTTGTTTTCTAATATGTTATTCAATTTAGGTAAGGCAGAAACAGGTCTCTCTCTCTCCGCAAATGTCTGAGTTCTGTGTGGGAATGCTGCAGACAGACATTCATTTAAAAGATAAATAAGTCACCATTTCGAGAAAAGTACGGTCTGACTTTGGACTGTTTAGATCTAAACAACAGATGTTGAGGCTGCTGCAGATCAGGCATAACAAGAAAAAGTACTAGCTGGTGACTTCCTCCTGGTCCTTTGCACTGTTATGCTTTAAACTCATGAGTCTTGCTGCTTTTATTTTAACTCATTTCTCACAATTCTCCAGCCCTCGAAAATAGGTTATATTCTGTGTTTATAATTCTACTCCTGATATTATCAGTCCTTAAACAAAACACAGTTGTGTCCTGAACAAAGGAGATTCCCCACTTCCTGTTATGAAGATTCAAAAGTAGATGGCCACACTTCCACATTGAGGCCAACCAGATACTCAGAAGACAATTCTGCATCCCAAAACGGGAACTGTAAGCAAGAACCAAGGCACCACAGAGTCTCTCCTTTCTGTCTTTTCTACATAGGACTTTGAGGGAAACACATCCAGGGAGTTATTACAAAGAAATGCCACTTTTAATCTTTTAGCCAGATTAGTACAAAATAAGCTTTTCTTCTTTCTGCCATGCATGGGAACAACTCATGAGAGCTCAAAACCTGACTTTGCCTCAGTAATGAGTTTGGATCATTTACAGAGAGCAGTAGAGTAAGGACAATAAAGTATTAGTAATATTTCAACAACAGGTTCTTATTCAAGACACCTGTAAGGTTGCAATAGATTGTCATCAAGCCTCCAGTAAAGAATAGATATATTATGCTCCATAGCTTAAAAAACAAAACAAAACAGAAAATGAAATAAACTAGAAATTATAGGGGAGCAAGATAATGGCCAAAAATCAGGTGATGATGCAGCGGACTGGGCTGGCAAGCAAAGGCCGCAGGGTGATGGAGATAGGAGAGACCTTGTAAACAATGATACAGGACAGAAGGGGGACCATGTCAAGCATCCGTGCTTAATTAAGATAGTGATTGTATAAGATCCTAAGTTGTGTTATAGCTGGGAAAAGAAAACACTTGTTATCTTTGAGGAAAACCATGTATATGCTTAGACACTGGAATTCCAAGAGTGCAGATGTTTTTTCTAGATGTAATCTTTATTTCTTGTGCAGATAGCTGTAACTATTTTCATCAGTCCTGCTAATCTCCTATGCACTGAAGTCACTTCAAAATCAGAAGATGTGCAAATTTGTGGAAGATCTAAGGTCAGTTGCACAAAATCATATTTCTTATATTTTTAGGTATCACTTCAAGTGCTGTTTACTTAGGAACTGAAATAAGCAGTTAAACCAGTAAAACCTATTTAAGGATGTGTTCATTTGCGCTGAGCGTGTGATGTAATGAAAAGCAATCCTTTTCTTAATACATCTTCATTATTATTATTTTTAATCTCTCATTCATAGATGCTGTACACTTAGCCATTGTCTGCTAACTATTACTACTGTCTGTTAACTACTACAAATGGCAAAAATGTAGCTGGCTTTAAATTAAAATTGCTTCCTAGTTAGTGTTTATTGTACAGGAGCAAAATGTTACATATGATGATATTCTCAACAGTATCTGTAAGGCTCAGATGGAGAGAGGCAGTAAATACTAACGTGTTCTCACAAATCATGTTTTTGCATATAATCGCTATATGCATTTAAAAGTAAAATTTCAGGTTTTCTCCTATTACCAACTAGATGTGGTCTAGAAATTGATTCGGCCTACACAGCTTCCACTTTCAGAGTCCATTCTTCCAGCAACTGTTCATTTCGATACTAAGAACAGTTCACACCATTTTACATCTTAAGTCTGCTTTTGAAGTATTTTTCTACATCTGACACTATGTTATGAAGAAAGTCCAGTCCATCCCTTCTAGGCTAGATCACACTTTATATCTTTCACATTATCCTCCCTTGCAAACCTCGCTTTTCCTTTAGGATCCCTGTATTAATTTTTAATTAGTTTGTTGTCCAGTCAGTATTTCCACCACAGCCCTCTTCCCACAAGCTGAATTACAGCTGCTGAGTTAGTTACTTACGTTTGCATGAAGCCAAAACGTTGAGGTTGTGATAAAGAACACTGGTATAAAAGAAACTAGTGGAGATTTACTTATTAAATAGACAGCATGACAGTGGCGGCATAAAGACCAAGACCTGAAGGCTATATGAGTTGCTGTTGTTTAACACAGCTTTGCAGCTGTGAGAAACTCTTCCCCACACTCACAAAAAATTACCTCCTTGGAAGAGGTTCTCTTGTTCAAAGCCTGCCAATCTGGTCTGTGGTTATATTGTGTTTTGTTATCAAAAGCTTAGCGATTTTTTCTCAGTAGAAAATACAAAGATGAAGTATGAGAAACTCTGGCTAAAATGAAGAAAGGATAACGTAGGTTGTACTAAGATGAATCATTAAATTAATAAAACCTGACACAATTCATTCTAGGTTATGACAGAAAATGGCTAAAGCACTGCAAACACTGGGAAGTACCCCCTTTTTTACTCCTTTTTTTTTTTTTTTTTGAGAGGGAAAGGAGAAGTCTTTCATAAGTCAGACAGCTAAACTGAATTCCAAGAAAAATCCTTTGACCATGCTAGCAAATACAAATATTTCAAATGCCAAGAAACTTTAAAGTGAAAGAACAGCTAAGCTGAATTTGTCAGGAAAAAAAGTCATGCCAAACCAGTCTAACTGCCTCCTTGACAGGGCACCATTACCATCGTAAGTGAAACTGCAGATTCTGTCCCATAACGGGACTGCAGCAAGGCCCTGGGGACTAGGCGTGCTGTGGAAGACAGACTTCCAACTTGGCCGGATGGTAACGAGGGCGGAGAGGTCAGATCTCACCTGAAGCACTCTGCCAGTCTGTAGGCACTGTGTTTAAGTGTTAAAGCCGTGATTAGGAGAGCAGGCGGCTCCCAGCGCCGGCCGTGCGCCAGGCCAGGCCCTCACCACAGCCACCAGCACCCTCAACGCCCCCCTCCCCTCAGCGGCCCTTCCCGCCAACGGCCGCCGCGCGGCCCCGCCGGCCCCGGCCGGTTCCTGTCAGCGAGGCGAGTGGCCGCCCGGGCCCGGGGCCGCCCCGCAACCCCCCGTCCTCCCCCGGCGCCGGTTTTGGAGCAGAGACGGAGCCAGCGCTAACTCTCCCAGCCGATACCGAGGTACAAAGTCAGCCCTGCCTTTCGCCATCGGTCTTGTAATGCCCCTGGAACCTCCACCTCCGAACACACACCTTTTCCCTCAAACAATAGCGTGGTTATTTAATGTGGCGGTTCCTGGCTGGAGGGGGAAAAGGGCAAGTGGGAGAGAGGAAAAGAAAAAGGTATTTGTGCTGCTGGCTGAGTGAAGAGTGGCACAACACTGGGCAGATTGTTCTGAATATCCCTAAGCTGCACCTTCACGGCAGTTATTTCCTCACAGGTGGGGGGAAGGTTCCTCCAGGCCCCGTCCTCCCTTCCCTCACAAAACCCCTCCACTGGGAACAGAACCCTGCTGCATCTCTACCAAGCCCCAGTAGCGCGTATGCACCACGCATGTTAGGCTGTCGACTTGTACTGTTTTAACATTACGCTGTTCTTACAGAATTAACCAAACATTTGAATTATTCACTGTTCGCTTCTATAGAGCAAGCCGAGCAAAACCTGAGCTTTACTCTAATGGGGCTGAAGTGGAGTCGAGTAGCGCCTTTCAGGCACAGCTACTCCTGTTAAGCTCTTCTTAAACAAAAGTGCAGCGATTGCATCTGTCTGCTTTTTAGATCTCCTGGTTTGAATTTAGAATGGAAACCTTGTGACAGTATTAACCAGCTTCATACGTTGCAGAGGCAGCTCTCAAAGCTGAGAAAGCAGAAATAATCGAACCCTTCCTACATAGGAATCTCGATGCTCTTAGTTTGCACAAGCCAGACATTTTGAAAACTTGGTGTTGGTAATCTGACTGCACCTAAGGACTTTGAAACACTGTAGATACTAGTAAGGAATGCTTGCTGCTCTGAAATAAAGACCCAACCCCAAAACAAAAAAAAAAAAAACCCAACAAACAAAAGCCCCACAAATTCCTCATATTTTACAGCAATGTCACCTACAGCACGGTGGTAAGGGTAAGATTGGGAGAGGTCCTGTATTTCAGAATATGGGAAAAATAGTCTTAAGCCATATTTCCCTCTCTTGCATAGTTTGCCTATTTCAACATTAATTGCTAGCATGCAAATGAGAGTCATTATCTCAGCTGTGTGATTAGATCTTAATACACTACTAGAAAGGCATAAAAATTAGTGCAGTACAGTCAACACTTCTCATTTTGATGTGAGAAACCCAACTGACATATTTTGAAAGGCCATGTTACCACAATGTAAAGCAATTTATTATATAGGAAGAATCATGTCAGCATCTGTATAAGGGCAGCGCTGCAAACCATTTTCTACTCTGACAAGGAGCAGCAATTACCAGTGTGTTCCTCTGTGTTTTAAACTGCCCTGAGGTATGCTATCTAACATGAATGAAGTATTTCAGCCTCCTTATTTGTTGCCAGGGCCCGTCCCTGAGACTCTGGAAGAATGATTCTCTGGATTTAAAAAAAAAAAAAATAATTAAAAAGGGCCTTTAAATTCCACTACATTTTGGTAAAACTTTGCATTGCAAATTAGGATGTCGCAGACCTGGAAGTCTGCTGTATGTCATTTCAGAAACTGAGAACATTTCAAACATTTTTGAAATGAAAAGGAGTTTCTGAGCTCCAGGCTTAGTTATTTCACAAACCCTTTTCCTTCTCTAAAGTCTTAAAGCTAAACGAGCTTGGAGAAGCTTTGAGAACTGTAACTTCCGTGGCAATCCATAGAACTTAAAGAATTCAAATATGGCTGTATTTATCAATTTATTTTTCTCTACATCACCTCTTAATTTCAGAGAGGCATAAAATTTGTGCCAAAAAGCAGCAACACATGTATCAAAACAATACTGTAGGATGCATTTGTTTCATGTAAATAAGAGATCAACTGCTGTAATAATGATTTAATCTCATTTGGGTGGGAATACGAGGGAAAGTGGAATGTGCACTCATATTGGAAGTGACATGAAAATGTTTTACGTGTGTCAAGTCATACCTACCTCTTCTGCCAAACTGCTTGCGTTCAGAGACCAGGGATGTAACGTAGCTGCCATAACACTGAATCCAGGCAGAGCAGGCTATGCATGTTCACAGCTGCTGTGAAGTAGGTTTTTGCAATTACAAAACAAGTTACAGCTACTCAGGATGGTGAGCTTCCTTCCCTTAGGTGTAAAAGCAAGAGTCATTAAATAATTTTTTGAAGAACTGTTACGGAGATAATAAGGCACTGCTGTCCAAAAGCACAGAAGTACATGGCAAAATTCAATGCAAGAAATTTGCTTGATCTTGAGAGATTGCCTTGAATTTTACTGCCTTACAGCCACATCTGTCTGTGATGGAAGAGACAGCAGACTGTAAGAAAAGCAACTCCTGAGCAGGTTGTGCTCGACTTCCGAGCTGTTTGGTTCTCCTGTATGCAAGTAAATGGGGTTTTATGACACACATAATAGCTTTTTCTTCCTAAAGTTAACAGTGAGGCATGGCTTAGATTTTTGAACCAAGACGACAGGATTCCTGAGGTATTTACATGTAGATGTTGTGTTCACATTTGTTTTTCAGGGCAAATGCAGCAACATTTTCACTGTTGGTAGCCAAAAGACTTTCTAGACTTCCTGCCAGTCCTGGGGCTCTAAGCAAACTTCCAGTTCAGTGCCTTTATGTATGACAATTCACAAAATGCAAATCCGAGAGCTGCAGTTTTCATCTGTCTGTTCAGAAAAAATAGAAAATTATAGAAAATATATACATTTCAGGAAGTTCAAGTGTTTCAGGGCTACTCTTGGTGTTTTTTCCTCCTTTTCAGGCACTAACACATCTTTCCTTGCCCCAAGTGAACATAGGTTCCAGCAATTTATTTAATCTCTTGCGCCCTTTAATCCTTTCTTCCCTTCTCCTTTTCTCTCTCCTGTGATAAAGACAAGCACAGACACTCTCTAAAAGCAACCCAGCAAGCAGAGAACAAACTCTTGAGGCCAAAACTTGAAAACAGGGGTTTACAAGTTATGGAATAATAATAATAACACAGGAGCCTCTAGTCTCATGATTGTGATGGAGTAATTATTGGACAAAGAATGCAAAGACAAAAGAAAGGCTGGGAAAACAGAAAGCTTTAATATTGTGGCTTTAAAAGGAGTTTCTGTGTATAAGACTTGAGATTTGCTATGGAATTCTTTCAGAACAAGTATTTAGTTTTAATTAGCAGGGTGGTATCTTGGTTAATGGCATTCTTTGAATTCTTCAGTGGCCTTGAAACACTGAGGCCTTATTAAGGAAAAATATAGAGAAAAAGGAGCCACGAGAGATGAACACACTTTCCCAGTTTCCCAAATTGAATGTTCCAAGCATACATGTTCATGGTTTTCGACTTTAAAATGTATTGTTAATTGAAAGAACACAATGAATGTTTATGGAAATGCAGTGGCGCATTCAGGGGTGTAGCCCATCTTCTCAGGTTGTGGATACACTGCAACCAGCATTACTCTGAGCATTGTTACTGCTGTGCAGCTCCTTGTACACACTCTCCAGCTGATCTAAGTATACTTTTTTATGGGATTATCTTGGCTAGAACTACTTCATGCTTTTGTGAGTTTATCAAACAAATAAGTAGAAGATACTTCTAAGCCACCATAAAAGTGCTGTGCTTGGAGAGGCAACAGTGATTCACATCATGTTTTCAGCTAACTTACCTACTTAACATTATTTGTATGACTCCAGTCTTCTTTTGGAGAATGGAGGATATTTAGTGTGAAGCAGAGACCTGCTACTACAGAGTATAAATATAGTTTTATAAGCTACACTGACTCAGACTGGTGATCCATCTAGCTCAGTATCCTGCCTTTAACAGTGGCCATAAGTGGCTCAGGGAAAGAGTAGAAAGTCAACAGTGTCCCTAGAGATCCTAAAGGAGTCTACATTCAATATGCAAAATACTGTAAGTCCTCTAATAGCCCTCCATAAAGCTGAACCAACCACGTGCTTAGCTGACTCCCAGTTCCTGGTAAGGCAAATATCGATATAATTCAAAACTGCAGTCTTCTGGAATTAACAGATTAATCTGATTAAATGAATAAGAAATCATCTCAGGTTACCTCTAACAGTAACACATTTAGTATTTGCATATGGTTTGAATGAAGGTTGTCAAAGACATGCAAACTAGAGGTTGAGAAATAAAGTTGCTAAATAGATAGAGATCTTGAAATATAAAAGGTGATATAGTCTTTGCTGACAGCCAAACTGCATTTATACATTTCTCTGTTTAGCTCCCCCCGCCAAGCTTTCATAATCCCTTCAGAAAAACTTTTCAGACGGTTCATAGAGAACTTCCAGTATCACATTCCCTTAGTCCTCAGAAACAAACTTGTATCACTCATGAAATCTAGTTCTTATGTTGTGTATACACTCAAAATACACACTGTAAACTGAATAAATAGCTTTCTAGCAAACTGTAAGTGGTCACAGATGGCACTGTGGTCTTAAAAGGGGTCATGTCTACTCTTTTTTTCTTTTAATAGGTAAATAGTATATTCTATGGTTTATAATTTCAAGACGGTTCAAAAGAATTTAGTCACTGTGAATTCCAGTGAGAGATAACAGCGTAAATGCTTAAAAATACCCATTCCACGCAGTTACATTTTTGCACTCCAGTGCTATATGTAACAATTGTGTTGTAAGTCTCTGTAAGGTGTTCATGTTGGACTTTCAAAACAGACTTTCAAAATTAATGTGCTTGAAACATGCTGTAACTTTCTATTAGGGAAAGTAGCAGAAACAGGAAAAAAAAAAAAAAAGAGAAAATATGCATCAACAGGTTGAACCTATGTGTTTAAGTCCTTGTTTAGCTTGTATATGTCTCCCTGCCTACACATTTAAATCTAATAACCAATCTTCCCTCCTACTGCCAACCTCATCTCCCCTATTTCCTTAAACAAAACACTGAAATTAAAAAATTACTAAAACTCAACAATGTGTTAATTGGCACCTGTATAGGAACATTGGGTACAGACCAAATTCTTTCAATAAAAAGACTATTCCTTTTTCCTTATAACCAAATAAATCTTTTTCTTTTGTATGCCTAAATCATGCTAGTCCTGTGCTATGGCTGTGTTCTTCATTTTCTGAACAAAGGCTTTAACTACTTTGCCAAATTGGGATTTTAGATACATTAAGCATTTTAAACCCATAGCAATTGGTGAAAACAGAATACTTTTAAAATTTGATTCTTGGTCTTTAACTGAAAAATAAAACAGTACGCAGCCTTGTTGAAATAGTCCAAATTTTTGTGGACAAAATTTGAAACATGCTTTCAGATTAAAGATACTCAGAGTTCTGAACGGAATAATTCATACCTTCACTGCTAGTTTACAAAACATTCCGATTTAAAAATTAGTCTTTTCTTTGATACCAGACTCCATTCTCATAAGCAGATATTCTCAGCGCACTCCTCAGGAGAAGGGACTCCTATGACTCCTTGGTAGAACCACTACAAAGGAAAAGAAACCCAACCACCCACAAAACAACGAAGTGTGCCTCGTTTATTCTTAGTAATTGTTAGAATAGACTTACAAGTGTTGGGGAGTGACTGTAAAGCAGTAGCTCAGCAAAACAAAGGACCAATTATTTGATTGGCATAGCCCTCTTTCAACAAAGTATAAAACACTTTCTTACTATTACATGAATAGCTCCTGTTTTAGAGCACAAAACAAACCCAACTCATTTGGACTTTCAGCAAGTTATTCCCACAAGCCTGCTTGGGAAAACTTCCCTTTGCTTACACACTGACATTTCACTAACCTCTTCACAACCTCTATTTCTCTGAGGGGTTTGGTTTGGTTTGGTTTTGGACAGAGCTTCTAGTTTAGCAGATCTACTTCCTGAAAGACTTTAATTAACCCAGTAATTATGCTTCCTTGTCATGCCCATCTCTCAGGGAATGAGTGTGTTTCAGAGGCTGTTAACCCCCTCTTTGCAGTGTCTAATACATGATTTCTGTTTTCTTACACAATAGTTGTGCTATCTATTTTCAGGAGCCTATGCTTTAGGAATACTGTGCTTTCAAGAGAAAACTTCTGCAAAAAGCAGTAACTTCTTGTACAAGTTGAGACAGTAATGATACTATGCAGGGAGTGCTGAACAATGTGCTGAATTCTTCAGCTTGAGGATAGAACATTATGATGGGAAAAGCCAGCATAGGTATATTTAATTAGACTAAGTAAAAAAATAAAAATGAAAGGAACTCCTGTGGCATTTGGCTCACTAAATATGGTTGTAAGATGCAAAACAGGTACAACTGCTTTGCTCCTGAAAGTGCCAGCGTGCTTTGCTAAGAACTTTCCAGTATCTTATCTGTAAACACAGTACAGATATCTGTGAGAATGACACTTGGCTTAGTAGGGTTGATGCTTTCCTTTATACTTTTGCATTTATCTTTAAGAAACATGATTCAACCTTAGAGATTTTACAGAAGTGTCTTTTTATGAGAAAGGCATAAAAAAATCTCTGAGGTTCTATGACATCAGCACTTGGACAGTCAAGATGGGTGTGGTGAAGCACCCGGAGAGATGGCATACAATGAGTAAATCATAATATAAAACACATAGTCTTGAGGTCCTTTTGATTTTAGGGTTTTTGTTAGTTTATAGATTCTATTTAAAGCTGCGGAAGTCAAATTGAACACAAGTTTACATAACAGCTGGGCTGGATTCCTGGACTTCCTTGTCTTCCCTGAGTCAAGTCTGTTCTTGTCAACAGACAAGCTTTTCTTGTCATCTACTTTTCTTGTAGATTTTGAGAGCAAGAGTTACCAATCAGCAAGATTAAAGTCCTATTAAATGTTGAAAAAGTAACTTTCATACTAATATGGTTTGTTATCATGCATTTGTCCAGTAGCACTTCAGCTATTTTTTCCTGCTTTTTCTGGATTCAAAATCATGATTCAGCTGCTTAAAACTCTTCTCTCACATGTAATTTTTGCTTTTGGACTGGTGCATTAATAGGGCGTTAGGATTCAACACAACCTGTTAGTTGAAGATCTTAAACTTTTTTTCCCTGGACAGTTAATACCTGAATTTAACGCAGAAACAGAGATATAACCTAAACCCACTGGAATCAGTAGAATTCTTCATAGGGTCTCACTAGTTGCAGGACTGGTCATTATATATCATTTAAGATTTCCCTGAGATTTAGCAGCAAAGGTCAAAACTTAATCCTAAATCTTCATTCTGACCAAAGGGATTGTTCCTCTAATCACTGTACAGTTCTCACCTGGTGCCTAAGTAGCATAAGACCTAGAAGTTCATAATGAAACTGTTTGTTCAAACTGCTTGGAGTGAGGGTTCAGCCTTTCAAACTGAAGTTAGCTCTATGCATATTTTTGTAAACAATTCCTGGGTAATCTTACAGTCCAGTGAGGCCTAGTTTTCCAGCTGTACGTTCTGTATGGGTTTTTTGAAGGAGGACAAGCTGTAGAAGTGCCTTTATTATGGTCTGATCTTGTAGAATAACAATGTTTATTAATAAATACGCAATATTTTTATTGTCTAAGTCGGTGTTTAAAACACAAGGGCATTGCTTTTTAAAATTTTTATATATTTATTTTCATGCTTCTTATATTACTTCAAGGTTTTCCTCCAGCCCTTGCTCTATGGAGCAATCTCACTTAGAAGTGGGATGTCCAAAAAAGTAAGATGGGTCCTATGATTCATAACACTATATTGGAAAAAAAAAATTGTCTTGAAAGATGTATGCTTTTTTGCAAATGCTTTATAAAAAAGAAAATATTATCAATACTTATGTTTTATTGATACTTTTGTTTTCTATCTTGTCAATATGTCATGTGAGAACACATAGAACAGAAGGCACAGATGATCGTGTCTGCACCAATGCTAACATGACATGTTTTATGTCGCTATGCGTTATATTAAACCAAAACAACTGACTGCTAATTCCATGCCAGTTAAAGGTTTTTGGAGAGGAGGGAGCTTAGGTGGATTATGGGAATTTGTTTTCTTGTTTTAGAGGTGGTGGTTATTATTTTATTACTGCCTAAGTGACAGTGCTGTTTGATTTATGTAGGTTGTAAGCCATAGTAGCTGAAAGAGTGCCACTGATGAAAACAAATACATTTGATGTAAGTAGTAAATGCAGCCTTGCATTAGAGTATTTATTGCAGTGTTAAAATTTATGAATACGATGCATTGTGCTTTTCTCAGAGGGGAAAACAGAAAGGTGGAAAGATTTGGAAATTTCTATCATTTGATAGTAAGGGTGTAAGGAGAAGACAGAATTCTCCAAAGGGGGAAATGAGTAGGGATGGACTCAGCAAAGACACTGAGTGGGTAGTCAAAACACTCCTGAGAAAAGAGCTATAACCCAATGCTGCTAGGTGAAGGCATCTGTACTTTTTCCTTATATCGGTAGCAGGCTGTATTAGGCCTTTATCAATGTGACTGAACACACCAGTGCAAGAAAAGAGGCTGCGTGGATTCTTCAGCTTTCACCTGTGTGTAAATTTGTAACATGGTTCCTGACATTTTGCCAAGCAACAGCCCTTCTTAAAATTGTGTCTAGAAGGAACAATGTGTGTTTGCGGTTTCAGCTTTGAGTGGGATTGCCTGCCTATTGCATCACTCTTGGCAAATTCCAGGATGTATAATATGGTTCTGGAGTCCTGGAACAGGAGCATAGAAATAGGCATTAGCAAGTTAAGATGCTGATCTCTTGTTTAGTTAACAAAGTTCTTGCTAAGCTCCCTGTAGGAAAGGGAGAGATGCAGGGAAAGAAAGATTTCCTTACTCAGAGCTCAGTAATTAAGACAAAATTTTCAGATTTGCTTGTCTAAACTTCAAGGGTGCAGTACTAAGAAGTTCTAGGAGATCAGGACACATTTGGGAAGCCAGAAGGGTCCAGGGGCTCAGACATTAACAGACAAGTCAGAAAATTTGAATTTTGCTTGCTCACTTCATAGATGATTTTCTTTCAGCAAGTCACTTCATGTCTCTGTTTTCTCTCGTTAACATGTTAAGCCTGGACATTCTTTTCACTGTTTGCTGAGTGTCTATCACAACATGATCCTGATATTTTTAATGGTAGTGGGTTCTGCTACAATGAATAAATACCGAATCAGGCCCAGCCTTTGGGCACCAAAGTGTAAAGTCAGATTGTTTGGACTCCTGTGTGCACATTCTTAGGAATTAGGTTTCAGGATGAATGAATCTATTAATCTCTTGCAGCCTTTTAGACACTACTTACCTGTGGAACTTTCCAGCATCCTCTGAGACTTGCAGGATGTTTTTGATTAAGATGAAATATTTATTTTTTAATATTTGTGCATTCGGCTTGTGCTTTTGTGTGTGTGTGTATGTGTGTGTCTGTTAAATATTGCTATGGTTATGTGGAAATGAGGAACAGGCCAGCTGCACCATGTTGTTATTTGCTGTGAAGTGATTTAATGAATGTTTGAACAGCTGTTGCTGAGTGGATCCTGTGGATATAAGTGGTGGAATCATGAGAGCTGGTGTTTTGGTTGTTTGCTGTGGAAAAGGATCAATCAAATAATTTTATGCTTGGGTAAAGGACTCTATATAAATGTAACAGAGAGTTAATGTAATCTATGATAAAGTCTGTCAAATCCAGCTTTGCAGGTGTAATGAATTTTATTAAAGATGCACATTTCTGATCTTCCAGAAGAGGTGATAGGGTTTTGGCTGCTCCAGCAGACAAGACAGGAAAATTGTCTTGGAAAACAGTCAGGACAGTTGCTGAGCTTTATATTACTTGACAAAATTCTTTCAGTTCCAGAAATGAACAGTCTCTGAACCATAACTCTAGGTGGACCAGCAAAGTGACTGCCATGAAGATTGATCATTTGTAGCAGAAAAACAACATTTCTGGCACTATTTGCCATGGAAAGGTTCTGCTCTTCACTAATATAAGCTTGCCAACACGCTTTAGTAGTAATGTGTTAAGGGAAAGAAATAATAGTCTATATACAGTAATGAATGGTATTAAATGAACAGCTAGCATTCCTGGCATACCGCAGACTCACCAAACAGGAAAAGAAAATAAGGGTAGAATATTTTAATGGGGTTTACTCCTAAAAATGGAAACCAGATATCCAGGTCCCAAAGACCCCACTTGAACTTTCGGCTTGTGGTCTGACTTCTGATAAGAACTAATTTGTAAGGACAGATTTGACAGTGGGCAGCCACTGTGACAGCGGGCAGCCAGTGATAGTGGAGTCTGGGTTTTCAGCTTGCAGCAACATGCACCAAATAAAGGCCCTGAATTTTAGCACGGTGATGAAATTTTTTGAAAGTCTGAATGCTAATTTTGGTGCCTGAGTTGATCCTCTCTGAGTATCAGATTGCCAGGACTCAGGTTTGCCAGAGAAGACTCAAAAGGTGTAGTGGTGGCAAGCAGGGTGAGTTGTTTGCAAGAAATACACGTTTGTGGTCAGCAAACCTGAAAATCTTGAAAGTGTGTAAGGGTAGTGGTAATGCAGTGAACCCATCCTTGTCCTGTTAGTATGTTTCTTTGTACTACTGTTCTCACCAGGAATGGCAAGTGTAGAAACGTCTTTTGAAATTAGTTGCTTTCTTACAGGCTTCATGGAAGGGAGAGCTGAGGTGTGATGACAGGGAGCTGCTAGTGTTTATGCTGTACTTCTTTGGATGATAAAGGAATTTAACATCTGCAGTGAAACACTTTTTTATATTTTGCAGTTTTTTTCCCCTCCTCCTTTTTGCACTACAATGTATTGCATTGCCCTGGCCTCTGAGCCAGTTCCCCAGGGCTTTTATAAAGAAGAAAACATGTAGTGAAACATGCAAAGAACTTTCTTATATTAAGGAAGATGTCAGACTGATCTTACAAGAAAGCAATCCTTCCAGCAGAGTAAAGTGTGATGGAGTTGCCTTTATTGCAAGGAATGCTATGTAACAATAAAACATTCAGTAAAGTTTATATTGCTGCTACCATAACTGAGACATGATATTTAAATAAAATAGCACTGCTTTTATGAGTGCACACTGTTATATGCATTATCAACCCCAAAAAAAAGAGTTTAACTCGATTTTATTTCTTCTGAAGGTTAAAAGCTGTCAGGTTGTGTACTGATAGCTGCAAGGGTATTCCAGGAAGCTGGTTACTTGAGAGTAAGATGAAGCAGTGGCTGTGGGTATAGAGGCATTTTGCTGCAGCTCCACTAGTGATATGCAATGTGTCTTCATAGATATTCTCTTTGGTGGGCAAGCCATCAGCAATTCAAGCTTTGAATTAATTGTGTTTATCTTGGAAGCCTAGAAAGACACACAGTCAAGGTATCCCCATGCTCATTGCCATGGAGGCAAGGCCATGGTGGATGTCAAGATGGGCTTGCATACACTCAGTGAGGAAGCTTGTGCTGCAAATATCTTAATTGGTATCCTACTTGGGTTGCTAAAAATTGTCTGTCTATCTGTGCTCTTTTGTTCCGCTTTTTTGTAGTATAAGTAAATTCCAAATTGGAAACATAGTGAGATTTGATCTTAGACTTCATGGCTTTGACCATTAGCATTTTCAATCTGTGTTAAAGATTTTTGTAATTTTCTTTTAATGTTGCCAGCCCAACCTTATTTATTTCACCTTTTCTTTGATGACTGTATTTAAGATAAGTTGTTTTAATTAATACTTGGTCTTTTTAATGAACCACAAAACTGGTCACCTAGACAATCAGTTGAGAAATCAGTAATATTAAGGTAGGTGTTGATGATGTGCATGTCTTGATGAACTTTAATGGTAGTAATTTCAACAATTCTTTCACTGATGGATAAAAGCTGGCCTGTAGTTAATGAATCTACCTTCAGGAAAAGATGAGAAGTAAGAGACTGAAAAAAGGAGTTGTCTTTATTATGGTAATTATGTTAATTTAGACTTTAAATAATAGAGACTTGCACTTTATATAATTACTATTTCAGTTAACTATGGGCATTAAGGGAAATGAGACATCTCAGAGATACAGATTCAATCCAGCATTTCATGTAAGAAATAGCTACGTCTCTCACAACCATACAGTGACTTAACAAGGGAAGAATAATCATTTGCAGGTAAAGCACTGACGCCTATCTATTTACAGTAGCAGAGGACCTGATTGATAAGTCCACCGGAGAATGTATCTTCCACTGATTCCACCTTCTGAACCAAGTGGTGTGAATCTGAGACTTAATTGTACTGAATCTCCCTGGCAGGATTAGGGCAAGCTTAAGGCTATTTCCTTTAAAATCCAACTATGAACAGTCCTTTCTTTGCAGTGAAATGTCAAGCCTTCGTGAATTCAGAAAGAAGACAGTCATAATCCTGTGTGACTCAGTATATCCAGATGTGCCAGATTATCCTGGAAATTACTGGTTTTTCTGCTCCATAGGTAGTAATATTTGCTCAGCTACTTTTGTATGCATTTTCAGAAATTCTCAGAAAAGAAAGAAAAAAAGGTGGCAAAACTCTTTGCCAGTATTCTCCAAAATGCTTTTAATAACTGTCGTGAGAAGGACAATGAGAACACTGAATCTGTTGCTGAATTAAGCAGGTACTTCATTCTAGGTATCTTGATTATTCGATGCTACATTAGCCAGAAACATCAGGTAAGGAAAGAAAAGAGAAAATACGGGAATTGCAGCATTTGTTACTTTCAGGTTTGAAAGATTGTATCTTTTATAAGGTTTAAAGTAAGTTAGTAGAGTAAGTAAAAAGTATTAATTGGAAATTGCTGGAAAAGACCCTGATTCATTCATAGTTGAATTGCTAACTATCTAGATGGCACACTGTACCACCGCTCCAGTTGAATATCTCAGAATCATTAATTGCTTTTATCCTCTCAACACTCCTATACAGTACAATCTAATTTTGCAAATTATGAACTGAGAGAGTATGTGACTTAAATGACCAAAGTCAAAAAAGAAATCTAGGTTTAAGCCAGCAATTGATCAGGTACTCTGAGACCATGCCCCACCGGGAGGACATGCCACGCAGGACATGTCCTGTTCTTGTAGTGCCATTGGCACCCACACTTGCGCTTAGGCTGGGTCATTTCTTCAGTAGAAATAGACCTGCACTGCTTTTGCAGTGTCTTGCCTGGAAATGTATTTCATATTGCTCTTCTTTGGAGACAAATTGGTTTGTGTCAGGCTGTTTTCATAGGGGAGACAAGGAGGTATTGTGTGCTACAAGTTGTGCAGACTTTTCCAGCTATCTTTTAACTAGCTAGTTCCAACACTCTTAGCAATGTAGCCACAGCACCATGGAATACCAAACAGCTGGGGACTGCTTCCAAATACACCACTAATAGTGCCTGTGTTAATTTGGACTCACCTAGATGAGCTGCAGTTACTATAGCGTGTGTGCCCCCACAAATCATTTTTAGGGAAGGAGCTGAAACTCCCTAAAAAGTGAGGCTCAGATGCATAATCAGCGGTGCAGGAAAGCAGTAAGGAAGGTTTGTGTAGTGACTGAGCAGCTGCACATCTGTGATGGTAGCAGAGGATGTCATTAATTCAATTCTCTACCCATACTACAACCTTCAGCTACCACACCAAGACCAATCTTGCTTTTACATCTCTCTGCACCAACTGCTGCCTGATTCCCTGGCACATTCTTCCCCAAGCAAACCCTGCAGTTCCCCTCAGAAGGCTTCTCCATCACAGCCAGCTGCTATCTATCTTAGTCTCTAATCTGTGCTATAAAGCAGGCCCATTTTCCAGGCAGTGTTTACTGAAAACACAGGAGCGTGCCTGGCTCTCTTAACCATGCCTCCTCCTTCCCTCCCACTCCCTGGCAGGCAGTATGGCTGTGGAGGTCAGGCTGCTGGACTCTCCTCTGCCTTCAAGAGAGCATGGAGTAAAATCACTAGCCCGTAAGACCATTAACCCTGACAGCTTTACAGTTGCTTCCTCTGAGGTCCAGACAGTTCATTATGCTTACAGCTAGTCAAAGTGGTTGACAGTAAAGCAAACAGTAACATGATTGAAATCTTCATTAGAGAAAAAAATGTGCACTAAAGGAAAGATTTGAGATAGGAGAACACAGTGCAAGATTAAGGCTTTCAGTGAGATCAGTAATTTAAAAATGACGTTTCTAAAAGAGTAGAAAAGAGATAATGAAAAGGGTCAAAAATAGTAAGGGATAATTATGAGGTTGATGTTACTAATATGGCACTGGAGAGCTGAAAAGAAGAAACTGGATCTTGCTGCAGTGCTTAGTACTAGGAAATGTTCAAACCTTTAATAAAAACATACATTTGAAATGGAAACTTCCTTATATTCACTGCTGTCGATTATTTATGACTAAGACCCAAATATTGTGTAGTTACGCTTGTGTTTCTGTAGGGATGCACTAAGTTTTGGGAAGTAGAAACCATCTGGTGCTGCCTTCAGCAGCCTTTTTGTCCCTATTTCCTGACAGCTGTGATTATGGCAAGATAATTAAGGACTTTGCTTGAATATAATATTTCTAGATCTCTTTGCAGCTTGTTCTGAACAAATCTACCCATTCCTATCCATCTTGACAGGTGACCTATCCTATCTTATTCTAGGGGTGAGAAGAGCTATATTCTTTGTTTTTTCCTCACTGCATAATCAGACCGTCAACTTCTCTGACATGTCCCAAATAGCAACCATCATGAGCATATGTAATGCTGATTGTACTTGGCCCCTTTTTTTTAACTTGGGACTTGAAGGGAGTAGAAAGGAAGTGGGCTGTATGGGGTTTTTTTTCTTGATAACAGCTTGCTTCTTTGCCTGATGTTGTCACTAAAGCTCCATGGGCTGTTGAAACAATCCATGGAGAGGGGCTATATTCAGTCTGTGAAATGTAGGGTAGGCATTCATGTTTTAAAAGAGAGACATTTAGGAGCCTACCCTAGTCTTATTAAAGCCAGTGAGCATCCCTGCACGTTAGTGGAAGCAAGATAAAATTTCCAGTCAATCTTGTATTCTACATGTTTTCCTGTGTGTCCAGAAATTTCAGTTGTCTGTACTCCTGACTAGAGATCATTATAGCTGTTTGAATTTTTACTCAAATAAGACAAATTAATCTCCGTTTTCTCTCGTTATATATTTATTCAGTAATCAACACTACTGTAAAGATCACAAACTCGTTCTTTGTTTTTTTAAATATTTGACATAGAGGTTAGGAGCAGTGATGTCAAATAGAGATGAAGAGCCACAAGAGGGGTCAGTCTCAGACAGGAGCCATTCCATAGTCCCACATGAATGCTAAGGCTGTTTTGCTATGCAGACCTGTCTGTGGTCTGGTATTTTAATACGCTTGGGCACTAGCAGTTTTCTATTCAACCTTTCTGGTAACAAATGAGGAGACAACTTATTTTATGCTTACCATTTTGTTTTCTTGGGAGTGGTTTAGCACAAGGAAGAATACTTTTTCAAAAAAAACCTTAAAATATGTCCAACTGTGGCCTGTTACAACTTTATTCCTCTGTGTTGTGTTTCTTGGGCTGCAGTATGAAAACAGATTACTGTCTTGTCTGGGTGTCTCACAGCTTTTAGACATGACTCTGGCAACAAGGGAAAGAAAACCTACTGCCCTTCTGCATGACTAAAGGAAAAATCTGACAATCTGTTTTGATTTGCTGTAGATGTTAACAAAAGGCTTAGAGGAAGCTGCATGACAGCCATAGTGAAAGCTGGTATGGAACTCCAGAATATGGACACTTTTAGTTGAGAGCAACTAAGATAATTAAATATTGATCAAAATTTATATCAGAAGAACTAAGAAGCCTGGCTTTATGTACTGATCTACATCTGCATCTACTGATCTACAAAGAGACATTTAGAAGCAATATTGAGAAAAAGTATAATTTTAAAATGTAATTACCTACAAAACAAGATCACTGATCTGGAAATAAACTAGTTGTACTTAACTGGAAAGCAGTTGCCAAGAAATTTATTCCATGAATTAATTTTTATACAATCTGTATTGGAAACTTACGCAATGTAGCTGAACAGTTTGTTCCTTTCTAGGTCAAGAGTTATGATTATAAATGCCAAGAGCTTGGATGTGTAGTTTTTTTATCCTCCCTAGGGGGTCTTTCAGAATTAAGAACTTTTGGCAACTATTCTTTCATTCTGTTTGAAGCATCTTTAGAAGGATAAAAAAGTAACATTTAACTTCAAGAACAAAATGTCTAGAATTTATTTCACTCCTATTACTAAAATGATTGGATCTTGAACAGGATGTTGGGAGAAAACTCATTTAACATTCCCGTTAACATTGATAATGTTTGCTTCTCTTGCTGGTCTATTTCTTTTTTCTCTGGTTTGAAGCATAATGAACTGATAGAATCAGAATTACATTTTTCTTTAGACAGAAGAAACTTATGATCAGGCAGAGCAAACTACAATTTCTCCACACCTCTGAAAAGCAATTAACTGATTAAACGGTCCGGTATCTGGTATTTTGATTTGGCTCATTTGAACATTTGCCCATCAATCTTTGGAAGTCTTGGAAATTAAAATTTTTATATTATAAATTATATTGTTTGTGTGCAATTTAGTATGATTTTTTTCCAATTTTTATATGAATTTATTATGAAAAAAAATCCATTTTGTGGTTTGGCTTTCTGTTGCATTCAAATGCAGGGCTATCTATGGACTTACTGCACTTTTTCTAGAAGTTTATGAAATTGTTAGGAAACTCTTCATTCAAAATGAAATCTCAGGTACCTTCCCAGGAAATGAGGTTATCTTCCACTTAACACTCATGTGTTTCTCATTCAAGTGGAGCATGAACCATAAGGTTTGCCCTTGCTGTAGGATGATGAAAATACAGCAAAATGCTGACAGAGATTGAAAGCAATTTGTGAAATGGTTTGGAGACTTACAAGGCATTGGAAATGTTAAATATTTTGTCAGTGTTTGCTCTTTAGAGATCACTACATGCTCTAAGGGCTGTGGAACACTGTTAAGTCCAGTGAGGTGGTGCTCACACACACAGCTAGCTGCTTGCTCTGTGCAGACCTGGTCAAGGTGCTATTGCAAGCCATGCGTGGGTCTGGGCATCTGGAGTCACCGGGCCCCGCTGTGCTCTGCCTGTGTGGAATCCTGCTTCTGTGCCCCCTCCACTTAGTAGCAACTTCCCTTAGCTTACAAGGGGCAAGAAATGGATTTCTTTTCTTCTCCAAAATCAGTTTTTCACTTAGGAAAAGAAACATTTACTCATTTGATTTGGGTGCATCTGAAGCAAAATTGTATGATATGCTGATATGATTCATGTGTAGTATTTATTAGTGCAGGTAGGTAAGGAAGAAATAAAAGATTTTTCATTTAAATTTCTTTGAATAGTGCATTACAGTGAGGATGCTCAGATCCTTTTGTGTGTGTATTCTATTGTACAGTTTGTGTTTTCCCCTGAGATCTGCATTATTTCAATTTCAAGCTTTAAGATAAGCTCCAAGGAGAGAAAGCAGTTATTCCAGAGTTATGAAAAAGACAGATGAATTTGCTTATATCTTTGCTGTCCAAAATGATACTCTTTGCTGTCCAAAATCAAATTGTGAAAAATGCTAATAGACTCTCTGCTCTGTTTATTCAGAGGTGAAAGATAAAAGATAAGCCTGTTGGCAACCAGAAACCTATTTCAGCAGCTTGTGAAGTGTTTTGCAGACAAGTCTGCAATGACATTTTGTAATACCACTGATACAGATCATGTAGTATTGAACTGATCTGCAAACATGCAAACACAGACTCAACTTGTGTCATTGGGCGTATATGTTCATCTAGAATTGTGAGCAACTGGAAGGACAACTTTTCAAGAACTTTGTAGTAAAATAAGAGTAGTTTATTGCTTATTAACTGTTTTCCAATTGTTCTTTTATTTTGGCTCCGTTTTGCATTTTCAGTGCATGAAAATTATTAGCAAAAATATTTCTGACTCACCAACACAGTCGTTACATGACAGAGTAGCAGATAACTAACACTTCTAGCTTTAAGGGCTAAGACTTTTTAAAGATAAGGGTACAAATGATGGTGCAGCAATTGTGCTTGACTTCCTTTTTCACTCTTAGTGCCTTATTCTGGAGTCCGTATGTAGTTCCTGGCTGCTGATTAACTTATTCAGTGTTCATTTGAAAGTCAGCAAACAAGGATTTTCTCTGAATCTAAAAACAATTATCAGTAATATAGGAGTGGACAGGCTGGTGATGGGAGATGCTTTCTCTATTCAAACAGTAGCTCCAGTCTCACAGAGCTCGCATTTAATCCTCAATGTTTTCAAGTTACCAGCTGTTCTGGCCTCTTAGAAACGCAGTGACTTTTCACATTTTTCTTAACAGTACCTCGGTTGTAAATCTATTTCCTAAACTGTGTGGATGTAGGCGTTCTTGACAATGCTTCCTCTTTGGTTGGACAGAGTAGACTTTCACAGCAGAGAAAAGGAGGATCATAAGGAAACAGGATAAAGCAGAGCAATAAACGATTTGCTAAGAAAATCTACGTAAAGTTTAAAAGTCTGAAAACAGCATATTCTACTTTTTCCTTCCCTGGCACCCTTGTGAAGGGTCCTATCAACTATGCCTTTTAGTATGTGACTGGCAGCGAAGCCTGTACCATCAAGAATAACCAAAATTTGGGCTAGTTTTAATTGAATATTTGTGGTGTGTAATAAAATACAGGATAATTGGTATGCTGTTTGTTGAGCAGAATCGGGTAAATCTAACAACACCCAATTAAGTGTTGTACAGGAGAGTAAGTGCTGTTGCCTGCATGTGATGCTGCTGATTTATGGAAGGAGGAACGTGGTATGGAAGAAGCTTCTTGGGCACTGCCTCTATTGCGATCTCAAAAGCAGGGTCAGCTTATAGGGATCTGCAGCTTAAGGGGAGGAAATCTTTTCCCTGCTTTTCCAGCATCTTGCATAGACGACACCAAACTAGGTGGGAGTGTTGATCTGCTTGAGGGTAGGAAGGCTCTACAGAGGGACCTGGACAAGCTGGATCGATGGACCAAGGCCAACTGTATGAGGTTTAATAAGGCCAAGTGCCAGGTCCTGCATTTCGGTAACAACAACCCCAAGCAATGCTACAGGCTTGGGGAAGAGTGGCTGGAAAGCTGCCCGGCAGAAAAGGACCTGGGGGTGCTGGTGGACGGGCAGCTTAACAGGAGCCAGCAGTGTGCCCAGGTGGCCAAGAAGGCCAACTNATGACAGGACCAGAAGAAATGGTCTGAAGTTGTGGCAGGTGAGGTTTAGGTTAGATACTAGGACAAATGACTTTACTGAAAGAGTGGCCAGGCACTGGAACAGCCTGCCCAGGGAGGGGGTTGAGTCACCATCCCTAGAGGTGTTTAAGAATCGTCTAGATGTGGCACTTCAGGGCATGCTCTAGTGGCAGAGATTGTAGGGGTTTTTTTTGTGTGTGTATGGTTGGACTCGATGATCTCAAAGGTCCTTCCTTTCCAACCATGAAGATTCTATGATTCTATAGGTCCTTGTCTGTGTCTTCAGCCCTGGCATCAAATTCAACTGCTAGGTCTTCCTTCAAAAAAGATTAGTGTAACTAATAATAGCTAAGTGCCCCTGTTGAATTCAGATCTGAGATGCTAAATATGTCTGTCAGAGTTTTCCTGGAAGAATGCAAATTTACAGTAAATGCAACACTAAAAGCAGAAGTATTATTCTCTAATACATTTCTACACAGGTCAGCAGATAAAGCAGATACATTATGCAAGCCCGGCAGCAGAGATAGTCTGTCTCAGAGGCATTTTATTAATTTTCAGGAATATAAATCAAGGTGATGTCATGTTGAATGAAGAATAAAATATTTTTGCTCTCATTTCCAGACTCTCAGTAATCATTAAGTACAGTAAAAGGACTGTAAGGGTATTAGCTTTTTGACCCAGTATTCAGCAACAGTAGATCCTGCTAACAGTGGGAATTGTCTTAATGAGCAGTTTGCAAGAGAACGATTTATGTATTTTCATTATAGGCAGATTTTGTAGGATTTTTAACCCTGTGTCCTGAGTGGAAGCTCTGAGCCCGTTACTAAGAAAACAGTAAGACTGATTATGGTACATGAGGAAAAATAACGCCTTAGAGAAATGGAGATGTGATTAGCTTCCAAGTCTTGGTGTTGAATTTCTTCAGAATGGCATGTCATCTTGCACTTGCATGCATTTCAAGGGATTCCTTCTCCTCCTTAAGATTATATATTTACTTTAATTCAAGGTGTTTCAGTCTGAAACCTGTCCTTCTCCGGCATCTAGTATAGTGGCATCCTGTTGCGTGAGTGTTACTTTCAGATTCTATACCATAGGAATTTACATTAGTAACAGCAATAGTAATAATAATAATAATAATAATAGTGTTCTCAGGAGCAGGGTGCCCATGACAGGGGTTCATTGCTGAGTCTGACAGAAACACACTCACTGTTGAATTGCACATACAGCTATTGATAGCACCCTAGATCAAATTTAGGTAGGTATATCTGAAAGCTTTAGCTAGAATAAAAAACTGGCATTTTTTGAAAAACAGTAAGTGCATGATGCTGTGGAAATGGATGTGGCAAGACAGGCTAATTGGACAGCCAGCATACTGCACAATGTGTGCATAGTGTTACCTAAATGCTGGGTCGTGCTTACTATGTGCCTATTCCTTTAAGAATTTTGTAGTGAGATAAGTCGCATGCCCCTTAAAAAAAGTATTTGATCTTTAATAAGAGAATTTTTAGTAATCTACTACAATAAAACTGGTCTGCAAAGGTAAAATACATTCCATTGAAGAATCTTCACTGCCACTTTACTATGAAATTCCAGAGTGCGGTCACTTTTCATGATCTGCCTTATACCTGAGCCTTCTTTAACAGAATATTCTGTTAACATTGCCAACATGGGCTCAATAAGGTAATAGGAAATTAATTTCATTTAAAATAAAAATAGTTATGGAAACTCAAGGTGAGCTTCATAAAGACGGTATTACCAGTAAGTCCTGGGAAGATGACTGCCTCTGCTTTACTTGATGGGAAAGTAGAAATGTAGGTCTTTCTCCTGAGACATATCACAGTGCATTTGGCTTCCTGAATTTGAAGCAAACCAACACTGCAAGAGAAAATGCAGAGGATGAGTGGAACAGAATCAATGACTTAGCTGAATCACTTAAACCAACATTCCTCTTTCATGTTAGAGCAAAACAATGTTAGAGCCTGAGTTATACTAAATTGCTGCTTAATAAGGCCAGAAGGAAGTCATCTCTTTTCAGCTAATTCCTGTCCAGCTTCCACAGCTATAAAACACTTATTAAAGAAAGTTTAGCAGCTGTGCTGTTCTCTGTAGCATGAAAAATCTTGATTAAGGTCGCTATACTGGAGTCAATGAAGCTTCAACCTTGATATACTGGGACATGGGGAGGGGCCAAATTAGCTTTATATTCCCTAGTATCCTGCTGACCAATCCCCAGAAGGCTGTTTGTTTTGGGCTCTGAAAAGCAGCTTGCCAAACCTCCTGCCTATGAGATAAGCATCACGTTATCTGTGTCTATCTGCAAGGTTAAGAGCAGCAAGCAAAAAGCTGTGGTCACAGAAGAAAAGGGCAGGATAGTTTAAGCAACCTTTGAGGCTAAGCTTCTGGCATTCCTGCTTTTGAGAGAGAAGAATGTGTCTGTTTGGGGGAAAAGATCACCTTTAAGTTTTTTAGACTTCAGATGTTGGATTTGGGGGATATATTTCAGCTGCCTATTATAGTTGCCATAATAGCTCTCAGGAAAGCTGTGCCTCACAGTATTGTTTAAATCACCACTTGAATATACTTGAATGTAACTTCATTAAAAGTGTTAATGCAAGGTCATTAGTGATTGATGCAAATTGATTATGTTGATGAGTCAAGTTCTACTCTGAATGACAGAGCCTTGAATCTTAATTTTTATCTACAGCTTTTCTAAGCAAGAAGGCAGGTTTCTTAGAATAAGTGTCTGGCATTCCTGGACCAGATTCTGTAGTCAACTACATAATATAACTCCGTGGTTAAGCAAAAATGAGTGGAAATGACACAAGTGGGGTTATACTTGTTTATACAAGTATAACTGCTGGCAGTGGATCACTCACCAGCCTGACTTCATGGTGTTCTCCGTGCAGTTCATTAGCCCTGCTCCAAGTCTGCCTGATCATATGATACCAAACTGCTTCCATCCTGGATGTCAGACTTGGAGATTTTTACCCTCTGTAATGTGTAAACCTTCCTGCCCTTTGGGAGAAGATATTTCTCCAGCTGTTGTGGGTTTTAGTGACTTGAAGGACTTTTCCAAGAAGCTGCAAGGAAGTAATTCAGGTGTGTGAAGTTTCTGATGCTTGTTGTCTTCAGTGGCTCTCTTGAGATCTAGGCTTTCCTGGAGCTGAAGCCTCTTCTGTTGAAGAAGTGGGGGAGTGAAGCCAAGGAGGAAAGAACTGACATACTCCTAAAATTATTCTATTTGATTTTTTTTTCCTTTTAGATGTTTCTGCAAAGCAGTTATAACCTGGCCTTATTGTATCATTGTACCTGCCTCAATTTAATGCATTTATGTTTAGAAGAATAATAACTAATACATTTTTCTGTATAACTTCACATTCTTTCATCTTGAAACATAGGAAATTGCCACTTATATCACCTGCTAGGTTATAACTTCTGTAATTGTTAACCATTATTTTCATAGACAAATACAACTGCAAAGGCATTGCAATGAACAGGACGTAAACAAAGCTAAAATGGTATCTGCAGCATGAGCACTGCACACGGTTGTTATTTGCATGTAGGCTGTTAGTATGTGCAGGTTTTACTCCTGGTTTTGATTTTAATTATTTTAATTAGTAAACCTTCCTTTCCATTTTTTTCTCTCTCATCTAGAAGTATTGATTCCATTGTATATAGAGCAGTTTGAGTAGTATCATGTGACTGAAAAGAATAAAACCTAGCACAAAGTTGGAATGCTGGCTACTACAGATATGGTGGTATTGCAGTCACAGGATTAAATGACTTCTGATTTCTGCATTTGTAATATTAATTTTTTTTGGGGGGGTAAGATGTACAGGACTTTGAATTAGATTTGAAAACTGGGGAAAAAGCCTTGTATAGAGTTGGATTTTTGCTTTTGCTCAGTTTTGTTTGTCAGTCCTTGTAATAAATTAAATATATTTAATTGCTTTTACGTTTGTTTTCATTTTGTACTTATCCTGGAAAGTATTACAAAATACATTCCCACAGGTAATGAACTGCTGTAAATGTTCTGATGAGAAGTATCTAAAATATCTTTTGATTTCTTCATTGGTAATTGAAAACTTTTCTCATCTCTTATTATAAAATTTAAGATGAAAAAAATACCCAAAACATCTAGATTAATCTGGAAGAGATTTCATCTGTAGTGTAGGTTTACAACCTCTTTCTGTAACTTGCACTCACCAGCTGTTATTGCAAAATATCTTAGCAAGGAAAGAATGGATAGTAGCTGGACCAAGGCCACCTGAGCAAAATGCTGATTGTGAGATGGCAGTTACAGAATCAAGAATCATGTAAAAACATTTTTTTATGGCTAATGAAGATTGGTTAATGAGTAACTGGTAAAGAACAGTTCACACCTCTGTATTGCGGTTATTTAGATGTAATTGGCTTTAGTGAAATCACATGACTATTGTATTTTATTTGTATAACCTTGTCTGATTTACTAAAAATCACTTGAGTGTTTTTACAAGTTTGTATCTTTTTTTTATTAAAGCAGAGAGACTGACTCATTGTCCTTAATCCATCTGTATACAGTCTCTGATGTGCATGCCAGCATCCATATTAAGGGAGAAGTTCAGCAAGAATTCTGTCAGTGTAAATGGCAGCAAATTCAGGCCTTTGCTGACATACTACACATAACAAATTTTTCTGATATATGTTCTAATTAGAAATGAGACTGATGTTTCAATGTATTGTCTTGGGGTTATGGTTTATACCATACCAGGTTCAAGACACTATTGGTTTTAAATGTTGTTCAGAAGTTTGGTATTATTGCTGACAGCAACGTCATGGCATTATGAAAGGAAAGATGGCTTCCTCTGGACTGTCAGCCTGCTAAGTACTTGTGCGTTTTGGTTCAACCATACATACTGAAATGCTGCAGCGTGTTCCTTGACAGCTTTTGTGGATGAGATCTGCAGCAAAAGCAAATTCTTCTAATGGATAGCTGGGTAACTTTTGTCCTGGCCATTCCTTTACTCCTATCTTATTTATTGGGTTTTTTTGCTGACATCTGTTTGGCGATTTACTGTTTTTATGCATAGAAGTCTGCTAGATCATCTTACTTGCAAAAGTCATCAGTAGTTAGAGATCATGACAACCTAGCAGTTCTGCAGTTGCAATTCATAGGGCATATAGTCATATTCTCATGTATTTACTGATGCAGCTACTCTGTATTTTGGCTACAAATGAATTCCATCAAGAATGGAGTTTCCCAGCTGTATCTATCTGCATCGAAGCAAAAGCTGAAAAAGAAAAAAAAAAATTTAAACAGATCTACCATAAAAAGATCAGGCAATTCAGTTAGGAAATAATTTTTAAGTGTGCATTATATTAATTAAAGATATAATGCTTAAAGACATAATACAGAAGAGTTTAAAAACAATTAGCTTTGGTTTATTTCCTGGAAGAGAAAGCTAATATTCTAAGCTTGTTTGGCAGACCTGTGAATATCCTTATTTCACTCTTTGTCTTCCGTGATGTCTCTTCCTTCTTCCCCTTCTCCAAACATGTCAGAGGACTTAAGTTATTTCCAAGGACTCCAAACAGTCTGCTGTAAAATAATAACTTGGTTTTTGTTTTGTAATTTTGTTATCCGTATATTTTATAAACAAGTAAGTATAGTTACATGGTTTGCTGGAGAAACCAAGCTTAAATTATCTCACAATTATAGTCTAACATGAACAGAAATTAATAGCCCAGATCTTTTAACCCAAACATTCACTGTTTTACACTGAAGATGAATTCTGTTGGCTAGAATGGACATAAATATGCCTTGTATGTCAAATGTATCCTCTGTGTTCACAGGCTCATGAACATCTATCATGGTAGGTCATAAAATATATCACAGATCATCTTCTTTTCCTTTTTCCTTTCCCTCTTCTTTCCTTGTAGTTTGCTGTCATTTATTGCTATACCACTTGTTTGATGTCTTGCACAGTTAACAGAATTAAAACATTTATACTGCGAAGTACTGCCACACTATTGCTCCCATATAAACATATAATAATATTAAGTATGATTGATAACAGACAAGTAGAATTGGAAAGGTTAAGGGTTAAAGGGTTCTGTGTTATGAAGTAATGACATCCTCCTTCCAGAGAAAGTATTTTTCTTTTATGGTAGACTGGAAAGTTTCTGAAGAGCCTCATGTCACCTTCTATAGTCATGGGTACCTGACTGTGTGTTTTTCCAGTTAGGGTATGTACCCCAAAAATGCAGATGGAAACCCAGAAGTTAATGCATACGTTTCACTAGAAAAAGTAGCTGTAAAAAGCAGTACCTCGTTTTTGATACTTCTGTTTCTTCTCTGTCAACAGTTCATATATATTTGGATGAGAAAAAACAAGTTATTAGTTCAAAAAAATGTTATTCAAAGGAACAGTGTGTGGAGGCGACCCAGTCTTAGCGTTTATCTGTTCATCACGTAGTTTTCAGCTCCAGTCTGAATTTCATAGTTTTGCAGATATCTGGAAGACAGAAATAAAAATTTAAAAAACTCAAATCTCCCAAGAAGCTATAGCAGTATTAGAGCTAACGTTGGTGAGAATCACCAAAATACTGAAGCCAGGACTTTGAATATTGAAATGTTCCTTGCTTAAGACACTAAGATGGTGATTGATTTTCCAATTATCAGGCTCCTATAAAACATGTTAAACTGTGCATCCAAACTCTTTAAGCATGCAGAATAATTAAATATTTTTAAGTTTTACTACTTGAGGTACACTGATACTAGCTAGTATCAGCAGCAATAGATTTACCTGCCTGATACAAGCAAAGAGAAGCTTCATCAGGCATAGTGACATAATTGCCTTAGGTCTTTGTCATTTTTTTGTTAGTCTAAGATCTAATTCATTGACCCTTTTCCACAGATATATTTAAGCTTTTTAGGTAACAGTTCAGGCAAATAATAACAATTTGTGTGATCTGGTATGAAGGAATTTCTTTAGCACTGACATCAGTAAACCAGGAACAGTTTCTTTTCAGTGGTAAATGTGGCAATTTTAGTTTAAATATTATTAAGCAATTGTGTTCTAATCTCTCCTAACTTTTTTCCTGTGCTAGAGATGGTTGGAACTAAAAAGAAAGAGAATCGGTATTCTAGCATTTGTATTCATCTGGGATATTTTGTTTGCAGTCATGTAGATCTTAAAACATTCATGTAGGAAGAAATAACAAAATTAAATATTATTTATTATTCTAAGAGCTGCAACTGTTACTATCTTTCATTTAATAAATACTGTTCACAATAAACTTACACCTTTAAGGTGAACCTGCAGGACAGAGGAAAACTAAAAGATAACTTGAAGAATAATGAACCTACAGATTGCACAGAAGTTGATGTAAACACCAAGCTGGACTAGTCTAGTTCTTACTAGAAAACACCTGTTTCAGGCTGGCAAATGCAGTACCTACTGGAGAGATATGAACTTAACTACCAAGCAGGCACAATTAACAAGTGCATTTTCCATATATCAGGAAATCTATTGCCGAGGTGTCTAAAAGAAGAAATTGAAATTTGTGCTTACTGTAAGTGCCCTGAGACCTGAAGAGTACCTGTTAGCACTGTTCTGTTTCTGTGGTGTCCCACAGATGTTTTTTCAGCCCAGGCTTTTCTCTGCTACTGTACTCATGTGGGCTAAGAGGGAGGAAGCGTGAATAAAACTGGATATAGCTAAGAGACCTGCTCCCAGGTAGGCCAGAGTAAAACTAATTTCCTTGGTATATTTATAATTTGCACTGAATTCATTACAGAGACTAATGAAGACATATGCATTCAAATGATTTCTCCTAGGGCTGATTTAAGAAAGCAATTTGGAAGCTAGGCTTAGAGGGGAAACAAAAAAAGTAATGCCTAATTCAGTACAGTAAATTATTCTGTATTATGGAGATTTCCATGGTAATTTGTTCTTTGTAGACTAGTATGTGCAGACCTCCCCCTTGCTTGTCATCTCCTTTGTTATACTCAACTCTTAAAATAATTTTCCATAATTCTGCAGCACAAATGATCTGGTCATCAGCCAGGTACATCCTTCTGTGTAACCTAGAGTATACAATAATAGAGACACAAGGAAGATTACATTCATCATTGGTGTCTCCACTCAGTTTAATAGATAGACCTCAGGGATTTTTTCCCTTGCAGGAGATAAAGAACCTATGTATGAATAAAACGTTATTTGATCAGTGAAATGTTTTTAGAGTAGCCTGTACTTTATGGCTCCTTCGGTCCTGGGTTGGTACCTCCACAGCTGCATGAACTGCATTTCTCTGATTTACTCTTCTTCCTCGGAAATATGGTCAAAGCTTTAAATGTGGGGCTATGAGAATATAAAGGTTATGATTATTGTCTGCAGTAGGGCAGCTTTGCTGAAGAGAGTAGGTCACATTTGTTAACAGCACTTTAAGACCCATTACCCTACCCAAACAGTGCCATCCTGCCTTCTGGAGAGGTTCTCACAGGTAGTCTGCTGTAATTCTGCTGCATGGCACAAAGTAGCAGAAGTGGCAATGAATCTAAATGTTTGGAGCTCCTAGGTACAGCGTTGAGCTGTAAGCAGTTTGTCAGAACAGTGTGTGCAGGGTAGCTTGCTCTTAAGAGAGAAGGTTGTCCCAAGAAAGCCATTAATAACATAACCCATAAACTAGGAGTGGGGAGAAGAAAAAGTTTGCTTAAGGGCTAATTAGATCTCTGGTAGGTTGTGCACTTACACACCCTTCATGTTACCGTATAACAAGATGAGCAAGTGAATGTGCTAGTGGCTATACATTTATGAAGGGCTATGTGTGGCACATGCCAAAGGAACTCCCTAATCCCCTACAGACATTCAGCACATACTGTTGTGGATGCTATAATATAGCCATGAATTACAGGAATCAGTAGTGTTAAGCTGGTTTTGTTCTTATTGCTATTACGTGAAACCTAGCAACTGGATCAAGATTGCATTCTTATGTCTCAAAAGCATCCAAGCATCTGTCACACATTGTTTGTACTTATTGCCACAAGCTGAATTTTGAAACAGAAGCCAGATGGATGGTTTCAGATTTTACTTTAATCCACACTAGGCATCCAGTCTTATAGCACGAATATGCTACTGCAAAGAAACCCAGTGCTTTAGGGGATTCTACATTATGTACAGGGTTAACAGGAAAGCAGTGGGCCTAATATATGTGTAGTACAGGAGTTGCCAGCGCAGCAGAAATATTGTTTTCTTTCAATGATTAATGTGCTCAATAAAAGTGTAGCGTCTGCTGCCAGTTTTCATTAACAAATAAATGAAAAACAAACCCGCGTGGTAGGCAGTGTGTCTGGGGACAGCTTAAACAGGACTGAGCTGCTTTAGATTTCAGTTATTTTCTTTAGCACAGTGTGGAGCACTTTCTTGTTTATAGGATAAACACATGGGATTGAAGTGATCTGTGTAGCACACAGGAGTGGTTGCCAACCCATAACATTCTGCAGAATGCAAAAATTCCATAGCTGCTCCCTTGGGAGTCATAGGCTGCAATCTTCTTGCATGTTGGTTTCAGTGTAAATAACAGTTAAATCATCAGGAGAGACAAGCTGCCAATAAAACTTTGAATAAAGTATTAGTTCATATTCCTTCCTTCATGACACAAGTTCAGCAGACTCAGAGCTCAGCCTCTCTGTTGGTTCAGAAGATGTGGTACGTTAATACAAGTAATGTAAGACTGCAAATGTGTGCTTTTTTAGATTCCTCACAACCAAGTAGACTCTCTGAAATGCTATAGATAACTTTATTTTTAGCCATTGGCATTTATTTGATCATGGTGTCTTTCTCTTCCACCTTTTGTCCTTATAACTTCATATTCACCAGTTCCACCATCTTTGACAAGGACAAGGAGGGAAGGAGGGTTGATGTACAACAGTGCCTCACACAGGGGGCATGCATAGTGCCTCCTTACAGACATTGCAGAGTCCACACAAGCTGAGAACCGTTGTGAGTATGCCATCCTCATGGAAATTTTGATCAACAATTGCTGACTTAAGTGATTCTATAAAATTGTAAGAAGCCCATCTTTCTCAGCTCTAGTGCTGCTAAAACTGCTTTCCTTCATGGAAATTTGAGAGTGAGGAGATCTCAGACTGGATGTGACTTTGCATCTGTGACAAGAACTTCACTGAATCAGTCTCAGGATGTGTAACAATTGGAGTATTGCTTTCAGCATTTCCAGACAGTTATTTCAGGCCCTTCTGTATAGAAATTAAGTTCTTTTAAACAAATAAGCAGAGACTGTTTCCAGCAATAATGTGACTGTCGTTCAGTCACATGGAAGCCTAGCAATCTCCAGAGCCATCTGTTTGCATATTTGCAAAATACAACTTATTAATTCATATTGCCATGAGAGAATGGCAAAAACATTTCAGTACTAAAAACAAAAGATACAAAACCATTATCACCTGAGGGAGGGAACGGAGCAGTCCCTGTAGGTTATATGATGAGGGACAAGGACAGCTTTGGGCATCTAAGTTATTTGTTCCAAACCCAATGAGTACTCTAAGCTTAATGGCAGTACAGAGAAACTAGCTGTACCTTCAACTGTACCTGTGAGCTATGCTGAAACCAAGGAAACCTTCCCTATAAATGTTATATAGGAGACCAGTTAATCTGCACTGCTGTTCCCATAAAATCAGCCTCTCCCAATTATGTTCTCTGCAAAGAGCAAAATATCTCCAGATACAAGAGAATAAGCTTTGTGATTTCAACAATCACAAAGGCTAGCATCAAAAACCATGTACATACCAAATACATGGGATTAAATTTACAGTTTTCCTGTACATAACTTTGGTGCTTGGTAGAAACTTGGTACTCGTGTAACTTGTACAGTCACACATTGAAAAGAATTTCATGTTACTGAGAACAGAACCTAATCCTCAGTCATGATGTACTGTAACTATCATCACTGTACAAATGTGATTATTTGCTAATGAACAGATATCCCTCTATACTTTTAATTGCATCGCACTTTTCAATCTTATATTCTTTCTGTGGTGATTATGTTCCCTGTCTAGCATGGGTCATCAGACTCTTCAGGTGTGTACAGTGTGTGTTATGCAGAATGATGCATTGAGCAGGTGTGGCAAAGGACAGGGCAGTTCAGGTAAAAGGAAATTGAAATGTATTTTCAAAGAGAATGTACAAATACCTTAGTGTTTGATTTCCAGGGTGGTGATTACTTGCAAATGGTAAGATAAGAACATATGGGACAAATAAGAGCAATAGCCGTTTGTTATATCCTGTAGTAGATTCACCTCTGGTTTAAGCTGGCGTTTGATGGTATGAACCAGAAAACAGGGACTCTGTCAGTGTAAAGAGAAGCAAAAGCCTGAATTCCATCTCTCTGGTGAATTCTTGGGCCTGGCAAGCTATACACAGAGACACTGATCTCAGCAGCCTGTGCAGATCATACCCATGCTCAAGTTGATCCTGCTCATTTACTTGTACTTGCTTGTGCTAGAGAGCAAATCTTGGCTTGCATGTGCATTCTGATTTCAGGGAGTACATTGACTGTGTTTAAACCCTGAACTCTAATGCCAGCAATGTGATCTGCAGGCTCAGGAGGTACAGTGTGTCATGAGATTTTGTCCAGCTTATACTTGAGCTAGGCTAAAGAGCAAAAGGAATTTGGAGCTTTTACCTCTTTCCCTTGTATTTATAAAATCATTGTATGCTTCTGTACAACTTGCAGTTCCAGCTAAAAGCTGTAAAAGTTGCCGTGTTCCAGGTCATAAATTGGGGTGAGATGGCAGTACTGTGTGATGAGGCTTGCATAATACCCACACAATTTTATCTGACTTAAGGCTTTGCTATTAATTCCTCACTTTTATGAACACAAAATTCATATCCTGTTCTTTTTCCACTCTCTGAAGAACACCTCCTATTACATGCTATAGGCAGAAATCTCTTTCTAGACAGTATAAAATTCCTCGAAATGTAAGGCAGTGAAGTAAGTTCATCTCTGAAATGAAGTTATGCATTTCCCCATTACCCAGTGCCTCACATCACTGGAAAATGAAATGAGTTCCTGGCCTGAACGTTCCTGCTGTTATCTAACTCTCGCAGTACTTCATGTCAATTATTAACATCAGCAATGATAGAAATCTTAACACATGTTAAGAAACAGGACTCCTACATAATTTTTGTTAATCTGTATTATTTTTCACTATGATCTTTGTTTTGGATCCTACCTTTCTCCAATGTTCTCTCCCACTTGGAGTGGTTTGGGCTGATATATTGCTTTCAGTCTTTTGAGGACAAGTTGCAAAAGCTGTTTACTATCTCTTTCAACCTCCAGCCTTCTGTTCATGAGTTAATTTTACCCATTAATACCACAAAAACTTTAACAGAAGACAGTAGACACCATTAAATGACTTAGCTGAGCTCTTGGATCAGAACATATATATACTAAGGAAGTCACTGAATATCTGACTTAAGCGTGAAAAGCGTTATTTATGTTGGCCCACTTAGTGTTTTTTCAGTGAATTTCAGACCCAGTGATGCTCCTTTGATTTTTCTCAAGATAATAAATAACGAAATGTACAACCTGCTAACTGCTAAAAAAGTAAATATTCCAGTTATGTAAAGCTTGGGCTTGGGGTTAGGAGGAGTCTGTATGGATGGATGTACTTTCGAGGCACTTGGAATGAAGCATGAATAAAAGGGGCTGATTTGGCTTTACTTTACTTCCAATGCAGGTTTGAAACAGTACATGCTGACCAGGAAGTACTTAGGATTCTCCAGCTGGGAAGTCTGAATGTGTATCCAGTCCCCAGGAAACACTGATCTTGGTACAGCATGTGTATTGGGGGTGGAGGAAAATGTGACTAGAGACATGTCTTTCTGCTATTTTTTTCAGAGGATACAGTTTTAAGCTTTGCCATCTGGCAAGTGACAAAGCAGATTTCCATCTCTTTTAACCTTCTCCAGGTTTAGGTCTTGGGGAAGAGACTGAGAGCACCATAGTTTGCCTCTTGACAGCCTCACTGTCTCGGCCGTTGTCCAACAGAGAATGGTTATACCCTGAATCTGACTCAGGAGGAGCTGGGGAGTGAAAAAAGTGCAGGACTGAGCTGATGGTATGCGGGCTTCCCAACTGGATAAATGATGTGTAACCCCACCCCCATGTTTTTTCACTATCATAATGTAATTGCATGTGTGTAAATGGCATCATACATGTCTTCTTTCTTTGTGTAATTGAATACTGCTGGGTACCTGGGACAATGAAATACGGAGATCAGCTAGGAAAAAAGCTACCAAAAACTTGTACAGCTGAAGTTTTCCCAGCTTCATGAAGCCATATCAGAACAGCTGTTTTAGCATTGCAGGCGTGAGCTAGTGATTTATTCTGAAGTCACAGCCTGTTACTTTTTCTCTTTTCTTTTCTCTTCTAGAAGAAAGATGCCAGGACTAATCCATAGATGTGAATGTAGTCATCCTTCTCTGCAAGAAAACTGATCTCTGAATCAGAATTCTGAGAGAAGTCAGCTAAATGTCAACAAGACACTTGGTTGCATGTGTACAGGCCATACATTAAAAGAAGCAGAAGTATTAAACAGTACCAGAATAATCTGTGATTCAGGCATGTAGAAGTGCTACTTTTAAATTCCTAGGAATTATGAAATTGCAGAGCCTGCTTGGATTACAGAGCGGTATAGGACAGTCATGAAAATATAGATCCTTTTTTTAGTCACTGGTAAGTTTTGTCTTTAAGCTGTATGGTGATTCAGTCTGGAAACTCTTTGTGTTTGCTTTATTTCACATCAAAACACTTATTAAATGTATAGAAATTTTGTAAAATCAAGAGCATCTAATTGGATTGTTATTTTAAATGCAGAAGTCTTAGAACAGATTCCCCCAATAAACGTTAGAGGCCGTGTTAGGTTCTGATAGATAAAATGTCCTAGCAAGCCTTCTGTTGAACTCAGAACATCAGAAAAGTATATTGCATTTTCTTTTGTGTCAACTGTGGCTAGCTGCTGAACTACAGAGCATGCAGGAGATAAAATATCTGCCACCACTTCCTTGAACCGTTTTTTGAATTCTTTGGTATGTGGAGCTCTCTGTGTTTCAGTATGGCTTGAATTTGGTATCTAGCTTCACAGAGCTCCTTGGCCAAGGACTGAATGAAACTTACTCTGTTTAGGATGCTGTGCAATACCAGATACCCTGGATATTGTGTTGTTTCACAGTGTGTTGTTTCATGTTCACAGGCAGATGGAAAATTGATTGCTGGATGTGAGCATAAGGCCAATGAATGTGGCGGCTCTTCTTCCCCTGTAGCACTGCTTATCCTTACCCAAGTCACAAACACAAATACCTCATCCAGAGATGCATATGTTACCAGTGCACGGGCCTCTGGGAGGGGTTTAGCACTCACCTAAGTCCTGCCAGCACAAGTACTGCAATGTTTTGATGCTATCTGAATGTCCCCAGTCAGGATTGGCTGAGCCCAGCCATAGATAATTTGCTGTAGGATCAAAACACACAGTTCTAAGCACAAATAATTTTGGAAGAATCTATACATTTGGGATGGATATCAAGTACGAGATCATGATTATATGATAAATGTTGCTGGTTATTCCCTTTTGCAGTCACTGGACACTTTTCTGATGCCAGGAGCAGTTCTTTGTGTTTCAGGTCAAATGCTTTCTCAGAAACAAACCCAAAACTCACACCCAAAAAAACGAAACCCTGCAAAAGAAATCAGGAAGAAATTAGTTTTTATTTTGCAATGTACTACAACTGTGAGAGAGGAAGATGTTGAGAAGCAGTGGTCATAAAAGTACTGGTAGAAATTTTCTCCTTAGTACACAAGATTTATGATGGAACTAATCACATTGATTTCAAAAATAATTCCAGAAGGCGTTCTCCTGGAACGAGAGAGCTTTTATTTTAGAAAATTCAATTGAAAAAAAGAAATTATCATAATACGTGAATTACTATCAGTTATGCAGTGATATACCAGTATCAAAGTTCTTAGCTGACCTTGGATGGATCACTGTGAGAATTCAGCAGATCCATTAATTTAATGAGCTGAAAAGTATGCTATTAAGACATACAGTGTGTATGAGATTTCTATATAATTTTATAGTTGTGCTGTCAGTTATATAGGAGCATGGGTGGATATTATCACCATTCAAAAATGGGGTACCTGAGACACAGTCTTGTTTGTCTTGAACTGTTGCACAGTGATGGCAGAATTGGAGATTGTACCTGCAGCTCTCAGTTTATTCCTTCTCCAAGTCTTCAGAATATACGATAACTTGCCATCCCTAACTCATCAGTGCTATAAAAGGCACATGTGGTGTCGTGATGAATTTCCAATAGACTGGAAGAAGTATTAAGGCCAGTGATTTGGGGATTATTCATCTGGAATATAGTTATTATCTATCATCTGTGCTCAAGGAAGGAGATTAAAATGGGAATAGGCAGACAGAATTGTTACTAAAATGATCAAGGAATTTGAAGGGTTTCATCATAGCATAAAAGAGAGAAACGTGCTTAATTAAGCAGAAGAGAGGCAGTGTAGGGGCTCACAGATAATGTTGACACAAGAACCAAAAGCTATAAATTGGCTAAGAATAAATCTGGAGTGGAATTTTTTTAGGTGGTCAATTACATCAAAGAAATTCTGCAATAGTCTTCCAAGAGAAGTAGTGAGAGGGAAAAATAATCTAATTTTAAGATGGAACATAATGCTTTTACAAAAGGACAACATTATGCAGTGCCATAAAAGGCAAGAGTACTCAGTTACTCATGAGATCACCTTGCAGTTGGTGTTCCTATAATTCTACATTTCTATGTACCATTTGAAGGCATGAACAGAATTATTACCACTCGCAGGCAAGAATTTCTTTATCACAGACCTAGGCTGTTTCTTGCCCTAGACACAGTGCTATCACAGTTTTTAACAGATTGCTCTTAGGAGGTATTGGTTAATCAAGGACTGACACAGAGGGCTGTGCTGATGTAGCTGCTACAGCATATGGGACGTATATCTGCAAACTGCAGTCCTGCATCATCTGCTACTGTAGGTCGTGTGGCACTACATGGACAGCAGAAAAGCAGGTGAGCTAATGATAGTGCTCACTATCCTTGCCTTGTTTTTTGTCTCTTTTTTTAATAATTAATGTTTACAACAACCTTAATTCTATGCTGTCATTAGAGCCTGCTGTTATGCTAAGGCATTATTACCTTTCTGTAAGGTGATTCTTGAAATACCATGCTGCCCTCTTGAGGTTGCATATGTGTTTTGTGTTTGTTAGACTGTTACTGGAAAGAAAAAGACATTTTAATGAAAATCTATTTCTTATGGAAATAAGCATATTAGGCATGGGGATTTCAAAGCCATCTCCATGTTTTGGATGTTCCAAAAGGAACTGGGCATGCAAGTCCTTGCAAATGTCATTTCTCCACCTTAACTACTCAAAAGATCTAGAGGATGATGTGCAGAAGTGCCAATGGCTGGGAGTAGACATAGGGTTGTTTGGTTACAAACATTGTTCTATTTAGATTTAAACACAGAAATAATTTGCAGCAATGGGAGGAATCATGTTTCTAGAACTCTGGCATCAGCCAACAGTCTTGCATGAGTTTAGTCCTGCTACTGTTAACAGTGGTAAGGCATACAGTGACTGATACATCCTCTGCTACAGAGATCTGGTTGCCTGATCATTTCTTCCAACTGCAGTGTCTCATTTGCAATGATTGCTTAAGAGAATTAAATGTGTCTATATTGGCAAAATGAGGAATGCAAGTGGTTAGAACAAGTGTTGTAAAGCACATGCAAAGTATAAGCACAGAGGAGGAAGACAGTGTGACAGAAATTGCCTCTGACAGTTTGGGGTTTTTTAACATTAAAAAAAGTGAAGTTACTGGAGTAACTCTGTGTAATAGTCTCTCTTAAATGCATTGTTTAACATGAGACCAGATGGACAATGGTGGGAATACGCTTAGGTGAAGTAGGTTGCCTAATTGCTCATTTTTTATTCCTTGCTCTGGGAATCAATTTATAGTACAATATGTTCATCAGAGACAAACAGACTGGAACAAAAGAGGAGGGAGCTGGTTAGGACCCATGTGTTCCTGTGCCACTGTGAGCCTTGGATTTGACAGGATATGAGAAGACATTTTAGCCATCTGTCTTCTCCCTTTCTGCTCCACAGTGCCTGTGCCATTCCAAGGGGTTCCTGGAGAAGATGAATGATAGCAGCTAGAAGCAGAGCTATACTGGGAGTGTTTCCTAGTGGCAGAAAGTTTGGCAGAGCTTCTACTGCCTTGACTAGAGGCAAAGGTTTCCATTTGTCCATCTAGTTTTAGAATAATTGCTGCCTGTCCCTGAGGGTTCATTTCAATCCTCAGCTGTGTTAACATGAGTGGGACTCAGAGCCAGTGTGATGTTTGGTGAAGCTTCTTTCAGACTCGCTGCCGTGCTTGGCAGACAACACTCGGTTAGCAATGAGGGTGGGAATGACTGGCAGTTGTAATAGCAGTGCCAAAATGAATGCTAGCCTATAAATTTCCATTCCAGCTGCTCAAACAGGAATCATGGGTCCTTGTAGTGCATCTCCAGTCTGCCTGCCTTGACTAGAAACTAGTAATTGTGCTTCACTGAGCAAATATCTATGGAATGATTAACACCAATGAACCTCGAAACCATTCCCGTTACAGGGACAAGTGTTACTAAATATAGGAGAAGTATGTATTCTTAATATCACATAAAAGGAAAGCTAATGCCCTTTTCTGGTATCTTCTAAAATTCTTGAAAAATAGGCAATGGTCCATGTATTTATTTTTTCAAGAGTAAATATAAATACTCCTTAGCCAGTCTTTTTGTATGCAAAATTTCCAGGCCCCCAGTACTGTACTTCCTCATGCATATTTTTAAGTATTCTTTTATTCTCTCTGTAACGATTGGCACATATAATGAGTAAACCACCACTACAAATAAGAAAAAGCCAAGTAAAAAACGAACTAGAAGTGTTTATAGTGAAAAATAACTTCCTTTTTTACAGCTTGCCTGGTTGAAAGCCAAACATTTACATTCACTTTTAAATGATTATGCTTATTTCCAGATCCAGGATATACCTGGTAAGGTCAGCAACCATGTAAAAAAAAAAACAAACCCAGAAAACCCCAAGAGATTGACAGAGTTTTATTTCAAGTATGGGATGTGTTTAGAAATAATTTGAGAAGCAGGACAGCTGACACAAAAAGCCTAAATTTCTTCTTGAAAATTAATACTATTTACTGGCACCATTACTTTTCACAGACAAAACTTTTAATGTGAAGAGGGCTTAACTGAGTACGATCTCTTTCCTTTCCCTCATGCAGAATAGGTACTCATTGCTTCTCACAGCAATGTGACTCTTCAGCAGCTTTCCCGCCTGATACAGCATGCCTCATCACTTGTGTTGTTCAGAACTTCTTAGAGACCTGCAAACTGAAAATACTGACATAGGTCCTCGTGCCCTAGGATATTGGTGCATGATTATAGGAAAATAAATGGAGAAAAGGTTTATGTTCAGCTGCCTCCCATCTCTCTAGTGGTGTTCCCTTTTTAAAGGTCTGTTACTGGAGAGGGAAGAAATGGATAAAGAGGAAAATAAATTAAGGGGGCGTTAGAGCTGTTAGTCTCTTTTTCTCATTACTACTGACATCACTGTGACAGGGGAAAGATGGGACACATAGTGGGCATAAAAAGGTACTCTGAACCTGTTGCTAGTCCCACTCTATAATTTCTAACATGACAGTCTGCCCCTCTCAATTACATCTGGGCTACATCTTCACCGTTGTAGACTGCATAATTTTTAGGGTAGGATTTGACTTGGACAAAGAGGGGCTTTAGTCTGAAAGATGTTCCAAAGTGTTAAATGGGTGTAGAGTAGGTCTCCCAGGTGCTAAAATGCCTCCCTGTGGTCCTGAAGTTCCAGGTGCACAACTTGCGTACCTCTAAGATCCAAGTAAGGACAGATTGCTGGAATAGACACTGTCTAGTCCCACCCTGTTCCAGCCAGCCATGTTACACTCGAGCTCCATCTTAAAGCTAGCAAGGTTTTCATCCCTGCTATGTTTACCGGAGTGCTCGGCCCCTCATTTGAATTTCAGATACTTCTAATTTCCAGCCTTACTTTGCCTAATAATTTTTAAGCCCATGTTCTCCTTGGGCTTTCATGTCTTTTCCTTCTGCCTGCTGTTATCAATGGATGTGCTTCTGTTCCTTTCCACCTTTGTTTGCTAGGTTAAACAAGGAAAGATCTGTCAGCTCTGGCAGTTTTCCATAGTGGTCCTTCTCAGTTCATTGTACCCACTGTGACCATGGGTGTCTGGAACCATTCACAGCTATGTAGTTTCCTATTTCATCTAGCTAAAATTGGTAATTTTTACATAATGGCACACAAATTTTACTCCTTGACACACTATTAGACTTCTTCAACGTCTGCCAGATGAGAAAAAAAGCTCAAAAGGGACAACATATCACTACAGTTTATCCAAACACAGTGACCTCTAGGGCTGCTGAATTGTCAAAAAAGAATAGTGAATTTTTATTATAATAATACCTATGATCTGAAACAATTTCTGTAAAAACGAACGTTTCTGACAAAAAAAGAGCAGTGGCTGGAAGGCAGTGTAGATTTTTGGTGGAGTGGTTCTGCCTGTTCAGGGCTCAGCCATGTCCTGAATATCTCCAGAGTGAGCAGTATCACTCCTCTTATGCAAGCCTGGTATCTACAAGAATATAGCCATGGCAACCCAGATTGCACAAGCATACCTAATGGCTGGAGTAAATATTCAGGAGTTGGAGAATTTGCCAGTTACAATATTCTGCTCTTTGTAGTAAAAATAAGAAAGTTATTTTCAAAACAATAAATAGTGACACATACACAGTTCAGGGATAAATTATAAGAATACTGTTGCAAACACAGCTGGGATGCAGAGCTGCTTTATGAGTTAAATTTCTGAAAGAACTCTCAGAAATAGAATTAGGGACTTAATGACAACTGGTAACAAAAAGGCATTTTTAAAAATGCCTATACTCTATTTTATGTCTCAATGACAGCTCAAGTCTTCAGAAATTTCTTCCTTTGCGATAATGCATATGCAAGCAGATGGATGTGTAACTTTGTAAGCCAAGCGTATTCAGTGATGTTTTGCCTATAACCTCTAGAGCAGTGCTTTTCAGGTTTTCTGTGGACCCTGATGTGCTCCAAGTGAAAACTTGCTTAGATATCTCACATGCAAAAACTTGTTGTAGAGCTGTTGTTGAGATTCATGCACTTTTCATACTTGTATTGGTTTGCAGAAGTTCATGGAAAGTGCTGTTGTAAAGTTCCTAGTTTTCCTTTCATTGTTGTCAAATTAACCTTAAATAGAGGCATTGCTTGTGTGCTTAGTTTTAATATCTGCTGCTATCCTGGTGAAAGGTCTGACATGAAACCTAAGCACACATTTAGTAGGAGCTGCCAAGTATCTGCATATTTGTGTGCTACATTTCATCTATTTTATTCTGCCAACCACCGTCTGTATCATATTTCCCTAAACTCGTGTATTCCAGCCTTAACAGAGGAAAGCTCAAGCTTTTGTATGCAGTAGAAATATGCATCAGTAAACAAAAGCAACAGCTGTGAACTCAGCATCTATAAACTGTGCTGTTTTATATATTACTCTTCTCTTAAAACTGAAATTATACATAACATTTGACTTAATGACTAGTCTCAGTTCATTTTGCCTGAAGCCATATGACCGTGAACTCCGACACTGTCTGATTTCAGGCTAAACAAGGTTGGTCTGGATTGGTACTAAACTGTGAAGAAACAGGAAATGACCTTCAGTAACAATACTTACCGCTGGTTCAGAGAGGACGTATTCAGTAAGGACACACTTCTTCCTGAGTTGGTACTGAACAAGGTGGCAGGCAAAGTGTTGTTATTAAAAATGCTGGCCAAAGTACAATTTCATCAAAACCTTACATATTTAGTCTTGTTCTAAATTATAAATAAGATATCTCTTTGTATCCTTGCATTTTTATATCCAAACTAGAGAAATGTATCAGAATATGAAACAAATGATATGTAAAGTATTATTGTATTATTAACTAGCAACAAGTTGTTTCTGTCTCAGAATTTGAGGAGTGTAAACAAAAAGATATTTTATCTTGACAGAGCCAAATACATTTTTTGCTGAAATCTTTATATAGAGATCCTATGAGAGCAAATTCTCATTTTCAGCACAAGTTCCTGTAAAAGCACACATCTGCAAAGATGTATGCAGCCGAAAAGAAAATGTAATGTGACTTCAGCAGATTAGCTGGGCTTGTCACATGTTTTGGCAGTCTTATTGGTAGAAGAACTGTCCATAGACATTGTAGGCTTAAAAGCAGCCAGGATTACATTACTAGAATTTCTTATGCAACTGTTTTTATGGCTTTAAGATAAGATATTATATACTGCTGTAGTAATCCTTAGATAAGTACAATTAATAATAGTAAGTTATACAAATGGTCATCTCAGATTCTGGTTTTTGGCAATGGAGCGTTTTGTTTTACATGGTTTCATTCTGCTACTATATACTCTTTGCTTCTGAAGTGGCACAACTCTAACCCTTTCAGATAGCCAGAAACAGAATTAAGTTCTGTTGTTTTCTCCATAGACCTGGAACCCCTACTTTTTAGACAGCTGAGACAAAAATGATAGAAGATTATATACATAGCAAATAGGAAGTATTTTATATTCTCCCTTAAGCTGTTATGGGCATCTTCCTAGTGAAGTAATGAAGGAAATTCCTGAGGATCTTAACCACAAGCAAAAGGTAGGAAGAACCAAAAGACTTCCACAATCCAAAAAAGTCTGTCTTAGAAAGAAGTTTCTGTCTTTGGAGGTAGTTAGAGAAGTTATTGAGAAGGTCTTGAATAGAGACCTTTCCCTGTGTCTTCTTACTCATTCCTGCCACAGTGACGCGTGAGAGGAGTAGTTGTGAATTTCCGTATAATACATATTCTGTACTTATACAATACTGAGAAATTTGAAGTGTTACTTTACACTGAAAACCTACAACAAATCTTACTTCCTTATTAGTCAGATCTTCATGCTGTGTATATTCAGTTATAACCTTTTTCTTTAATGAAGAAAAAGGATTAAAGAAACATTGCTTTAAACATTAGTCCCACTGACCCAACTTAGCTAAGAATTGGGGAGCTGGATTCATTTTCCATTGCATTAGCTGCATTTCTTATGAGGTTCTAGATGGCGACATGTATGCAGAGAGCCCCTCATCAGCACAGAGGTGATGGAATCACTGCAGCCTGCAAATCTCTCCTGGCGTTGGTAGGATAAGAAAGAAATCATTTAAACTGACAGTCCACAAGACTGGAAATTAAAGGGAAAAAAGTGTGTGTGATGTGATCATAGTAACAATTTAAGCACTTTAAAGACACCAATTGAAGTAGAAAATGTGTTGAGTGTAAAAAGAGTACGAACAAACCTGATGCCTTTTCAGAATCTTGAAGAATGACAGTATACAGATTGCATACTTTTTTTCTCTTTCCTTCTAATTGACTCTCGATACAATTTTCCCCCTGTGATTGTAAGTCAGCCTGGGCTCAAGTGTCCTGCAGGACATGTAGTGGTCTTTAACTAAACAAATATAGATGGCCATCTAACCATAATTTTAAGTAGGCATTTGAAGTCATATAGATAATCCACCGTACAATTTGGCATATTCGTTATTTGGACGAAATGGAACCTATTTTCATTAAGATCAGATTGTCAGTTAAATGCTTTCTGCAGTATAAAGTTGTTCCAGCTTCATTATAAGTAAGATTTAGAGTTTTAAATTCAGGAAAATGGTTTGACAGCATGAGGAATTTCGCTTTAAACATATGTTTCAAATATTAGATCATAGTGAAACAGCATCTTTATGTGACCTTCTGAAGGTCATGATGAAGAAAAGACTTTTAGGTTGTTTTGGTAACAAACGTATCACCAACAATGGCAAAAAAGGACAGACTGAACTTATAAACATTACATCAGGCGTGTTGCTAGAGATAACATGTTTGCTAAACTTCTCAAAATGAGCTGATACCACAAGTCATCTCTTTGTGATCAGCACTAGGACTATTTCCTGCTAAGACTGGCTAGCAGACTGGTATATTATTGCTTGCCCAAAATATTGAACTTATGAAGTGAAGCTATCTTTATTTTGTGTAAATAAGTACAAGCGTTCTCTCCTGGAAGGACAAAAAGGTTGCTAGCAAATGCAAATCGTGGTAAATACCAGTATGCTAATGATAAAGACATTTGAAGTTAATCTGTTTTTAAGGAAATCTTATTATTAGATTGATAAGTGCAAAATTTATACCTTTCAGTCTTTTCAAACAACATAATGTGTATATATGTTGAATTCAGAAAAGTTGAGCTTTGATGTTTAGTAGGTTCTCTTATCATGCTACAGGTTGTGTTTTAAATTTTGGAAGTTCAAAAAGCACTAGACTTAGTATTCTGTGAAATAGGATAGATATTTGTTCAGGTTTTGCTGTGTGCTGTTCATTGTCTTCTCAGAGACCACTTCATGTTCTGGAAGTTTCCAAAAGCTAAGGAGAATGGTGCAGTGTCCTCTTAATTAGGAGAGCAGGGATAAAAGGAAAGTGGAGAAATAAATGCATAAAACTAGGTCAGAGCACTTGCCTGCATTTACAGAAGGAAGTAACTTGAATTGGTAATGGTATTTCTGTAAAAGTTTGTAAGTGTTAAAGATCTTCAGGCTGATTTTCAGGGGACTGTGCTGATTTTCAGGGGACTGTAAAGCCAGTTTGTATGACCTGGTAGGGACCAATGACGAGCCCGTGAGAACTAACATAACTTGGCAAATCAAACACCAGTCATTGTGCAAAAGTTGTTTCAGTTGCTGAACAGAAAAGGATAAGTGTTTTGTATGAAGTATCCCTATTCCTTGCTTTTGACAGAGATGGTAGCACACAGCTTAAACGCTCTTATTTGCTTTATCTTGGTTTTAGTAGAGTTGCGAATGACGAGCCCCCACTAGAGCAATTGAGCTTCTCAAGCATAGATTCACTGAGGGGCTCCCAGGTGACACACTGTGCTGCTGCAGAGCCCCAGTTTGACGATGGCTCTGGTAGCAGAGAGAAAATCACAGAAAATCAGCACCGGCTTGTGGATAATTATTAGACGGCAGCTAATGCAAGTCATATTGAACAAATCTTTCTATTTTTTATTTATACTCTATGCTGCAGACTGTTGGGATCCTGAACCATCTTTGTATCACCGTATCTGTCACTGAAAACCTACTGAGGAAGTAAAGACTAATTTACTTTGCTGAGAAGCAAGATAAAATTAGCTTTGTTCTCTGTGCTCTATGGCCAGATTCTATCCACGACCTCAGACATCCCTATGTTAACACAAGTAACACTTTCAGTGTTCCTTTCCCTTGGTTTTGTTTCATAACTTGGAAACTTTCGTAGCAGAAGGACAAGCAAAAAACATTATTTCACATAATTCAGATGTACAAAGGTGCTGCTGAGTAAAATTACAAGCTAGACATGAAATTTAGCACTGCTTCTGCTGAAATTTATGTCATATCTGTAATGCAATGCACAGCGTCTCTATGCAGTGGTAGCAGAACTGGTTCTACTATGCAGCAAAGCAAATTAACACTTTGCACGAAGGCTCAGGTTGAAATAGGTGATGGCTTGTGTGCAGAAGCTATTCTGTTATGTGATTAGGCAGTGCTATAGTATATAAGTGGAAATCTAAACACATATTCATATTTCACATTTCAATTGGGGCATTTTGGAAACCATTTGTTTTTAGGATCAGCACTATTAACATCTCTTACGTTACAAGAGAATGCCAGCTATGCAGAGAGCAGATGACCTTTTTGAGTAACGTATGCTGAATATGTTAAATATTTTAATTAATTTTAAGTAAAGAAATAGGTCATGTTATTTATCTGCAACATAAAAATTCCAATAAGCTTGAAAGAAAATTAAGTTTATGTCCAATTTTGTATTACCTAATCTTTGCTACTTATCACATCTGTTTGTTTGTCTCGGGGCTCCAAATTTAACAAATATTTCAGTTAAATATCTTTGAAAGAGAGTCGAGCTAAAAACAAGATAAATATTTTTTTTATACTACAGAACAGAACTCCTGAGTAGTTTTGGCAATGTCAGTGATAATCAGGGAATTTTCAAATTAACTTTGAAGTGTTGTAAGCAAAATCTTGCCTTCCCTAGGACTTCATGAGTCAGTTTTGATTTCTGTATCTATTTCTGCTTGTGAAGGATCGTTAAAGAAAAGATATTTGCCAAAATTACTTAGAAGGAACATGGGCTAAATTCAGAAGGTTGAATTTTGCACTTAAATCCACATATTTGGTTCTCTGACTTCAAATTGGAAGTTAGTCACGGCCTATTGTTAATGTATTCTGAATACGTTGAACAATTACATTTTTGTCTCCGATTGTCGTGAGACGGTGACAAATGTAAGTATGTGCTGTATGTATGCAATCACAGCCAGCTGAAGTCTGCCTGCAGTTACTTTTCTTCAAAGAAACAAATGAATTAATACAGAAGAAAAACTTTGCCTCATGTTCTCTTACTGCCTAATTGCTAGAAAGGGTTCATTTAAAAAAGTGACTAGTTTCAATTCTGTTGCCTTATAATAATTATCTGCAGCATTATGTTGCCAAATCTTGTTTGGTGTCAGTTTGTCAAGAAAGTTGTTTGGCATAATGGAAATAGGACACTTTTTTCCCCTCAGGAGTACATTTTCCATATTTATGGGATTTATGTACTTGCAGTGAAATGACACCACAATGGTCTTCCATGTTTCTAAACATCAAACAATTATTTGAATTCCTTTGTCTATGTACAAAGTAGCATTTTCCCCCCAAAAAGCCATTTCCCTATTAAAAGAATAGGAAAAAAGCACCATCATTTTTTCCCCTGCAACTAAGAATAATTACTGATCAGAAATCTAGGCATATTGTTCTGGGTTTATAGCCAAACTCCATTGTATATTATTCTGAGATACATGTTAGCACAATGGACTACACAGCCATAAATCCATTTAAAGTTGTTCCATATTGAAAGTGCATATATATGACAATTAAGATTGCACTTATCTGGCTGCTGATATGATTGGAAATCTTTTCTTCTTCCATTTCAGAATTCAAAGAAATAATGCAATAGTCTTGCAGTAATTCCACTGGGTAGAAAGGCTTCATTATTTCAGACACGAGCAAATAAAATCCTTATGCACTGTCATATTATAAAAAAAAAATAATGTTTGCCCTGCAAAAGGGACAGTCGTCTTCTCCTAAGGTTCCTCCAGTTGACTATTTGTCTAAAAATGAGTAAAAATGTTTATAAAGGCAGTTGTATGTTACTTCCAAAGGCACCAGTGTTCAACCTCCACATTGTTCTCACTGTGCACACGTTTTATTAGTCGCTTACTTACAGATACAAATGCTAGCTTGAATTTGACAGTCCTTATGAGTATCCATTTCCTTTATTTAATTGAACTTTATGTTCAGAAAAGATACAGCATTTACATTTCAAATCCTATCATACTACTTAATCCATTTTTCTGGTGCTAGATTTGCATTTAATTCAGGATTTGAATTAGGCTCAAATTCATTGTTCCAAGTAATAGAGTTTATTAGGATGGATATACACAATATTGCACATAATGAAAATGTGAGAAACAGAAAGCTAAATTGCAAAGCCAACAATGGAGCAAAAAAGACCAGCAATTTTGGGTGACTCCATTTTGGGAGGTCAATGTGTTTCCAAGGCCTAGTTTTCAAAAAGCGTCACTAGTGCTGAGAAGATCTGTCATAATTTCTTACTAATCAGACTAAGTCTGGAAAACACACCCTGTACATTTACAGAACTGGTGTCAAACTCCTTGACTAATTGAAAAGAAAATTAAATTCTTCCATTCTCAGAAATGTTATGGCTTTCTTTTCATATTTCCTACACTAAAATAAGACAAACTGTCCTAAAACTTAAGATCAGTACCTTAAGGAAACACCTCTCACATTAATACAACTCTAATAAATCTTAGGAGACTGCCTTCTCAATTGCTTACATGTATGAGAGATTTTTGCTATTTGGTGTTAAAAATAGGCTTCATAAAGTAGGAAGAGGAAGAAAAAAAATCTTTAAAAATTATCTAGAAATGGATTCCTTTGTTTAGCATAAAATGAGACCAAAAAAAATGAAATGAGTGCGCTTTTAAGGTATTCTTAAACAAGAGGATGTATTTTAAGAAAAAATTAAATAACCAGCAGATGTGGATCAGTATTTCTGTAAATAAAAATTAACTTCTTATTTCTAGGTATATTGTTTAAGATTGAAACGAATTTCCAGCTACCTTTCTTATGCATCACTAAAATGTAAAAGTAAGTAAAACCAACTTAATTACACACATATCTTCATGCACTAGATAACATTTATTAGCTAGGGCACAAAATGTCCATAACTCTTCTTTAAAAATAAATGTTTACTAGTCATTTCTTATTCTGTCCCCCCAATGCCACAGTGGCTGTGCTAAATCCCAGAATTACAAGTAGTAATAAAACTATTTTCTTGCCTCCCCCCTTCCCATCCTTCCTATGATTATCTAGTAGATTTAAAGCACTAATTAGACTAAAATATTTTAAGATTACTTTGCATTAGGAATAGTCACCCTTGAAAATTATTTGTATGAAATAATTCGACTAAATTAATCACTTGAAAATAACTTCCCTGACTTGTACTCTAACCTTGTATCCACAATTCTTGTTGAAGTAACTCTCCCATAGATTCAGCCAGTAAACCATATTGAAACGCCATATGATCACCTGTGTCACCGCATGATGCTATCCCAAGAAACGGGGCTTTCTCAAAGTGAGCTTAGTGTATCTCTGCTCTGGGATTTATACAATGCAATAAAAAATGACAAAAAACACAAATGCAAATATATTTTAAAATATAATATTAGCATTGTCAACACGAAAGACTTTATTTACTGCACAGAAGAGAAAATATTCAGAATAGTGTAATTTGTTTCGGGGAATGCGCAAAAAAGTTTCAACAACTAACACACAGTGTTTCTTTGCAAAATAGCCCTTTGCATGATGCTGAAGCTGAAATGGTTTTTGCCCACTGGTATCTACATTCTTGTAAAAGAAGGTCATTAGCGTCTATTGTGACTGCTCCTTTTGGATTACCTGTCTTTGTCTTTACACAAGTCAAACAATAAATAAGGGTTGTCTGTTAATATAGATTAGAGGTTAAACTGTTATTTATTGTCACATTTTATGGAGAGATTCTGTAGAGACTGTTACTGACCTTCTCTGCCTACAAAATAAGAGTCATGTATTTATCCCAGGCAATCCATTTGCAATGAAAAAGAAATTATAGTCTTCCTGAAAAGGTACAGGCATGCATGCAGAAACTCAGGTACAGCAATAAATCCTGAGGTGGAACAGTTGCTGAGTTAAAGTGCGTCACAAATTCACATCATGTTATGTCTCTGAGCATATTAGATGAGGAAGTAGTTGAGAAACAACAGATTTCCTCCTGCAATTTTTGAAATCTTCTTTTAAACGTTGTCTGTGTTTTGGATACAGTTGAGCACAAGAAAAGTATATAGCACATTTTCATTCCTTTGAGTTTACATAGTAAAGACAGCTATAAAAGTAATGAAAAAAATTAACATTCTCTTTCATGTAGAAATAGTTGAAGAAAAATCAATGCAACAGCCACCCACGTACTGTGCCTTAATCACATTAACAGCATGCCCTTACATTGGTTTGTGACAGTACTTCTGCAACATACCTGCAATTGGAACCTCAGAAATAGGTCTGCAAGGGTTGCTACAACCTTGAAACCATGAAAGTACTTCCTGACTGCATATAGTACAGAAGCTTCTTTTTACAGAATGAAAAGAAACTCCTTAGCTGAACATCCTAAATTGTGAGGATGTCAGAAACCCACACTAGGCCTCACATAATGCTAAAAATGGAGGGGAAAGAAAGGAAGAGAAAACCTCATAAAAATGTTATTTTCTTTTGTATAAAGCAGTCACAGTCTTCTGCTTCCTCACCCAGTCTGTCTTTCAAGCCCAGACCTGACCAATTTCTGACCATTTAAAAAGCTTTAAGATCCACTTCCTTTCGCAGCCCTTCCAGACTGCCTAGTTGTCACTTCACCTGTTACCACACCACAGTATTACAGACAGAAGTAAATGAACCATTATGCCTCTTTGAAGAAAAAGAAATGATACCCATCCAAGATATGGCCCTCTTTCCTAGCCTGACTTGTCAAAGCGTGTGATAAAATGCTCTGAGGAGCAAAGAAGTCTTTCAGGCAGCTGGATAACTACTGGTAGTATAGCTCTACATACCAGCAAAATCAGAGTAGGGAAGGGAGTGCTCTGCAGCCAAGTATGAGGTAGGTTAGAAGTGGTGGCAAAAACCTGTCTAATGTTGCTTCTGCATTTTGTCTTTGCAAAGGGTTATACAGCTGCATCCTTCCCTTGTTGTCCAGAACTAAACAATCTGCAGGACACTGGTTGGCTGCAGAGACTAACAGAGCTAAGAGGACAGTTGTTTTACTTATTATTATTGCATCTTCCTTGTTTTAAAAATAAAACGCTTAGAAAGATTATAATATTTTAAACGCTTGAAGAACTAAGGTCATGGTTCATTTCCCAACTGATATCTGGGCCAGTACCTCTGAAGTCTGCTGTGTTTAACTGCTGGAGAAGCACTCTGATTAGTGTAACATACTCATTTATGCTTCAGAGTAAACCCTGAATTCTCAAATTCATCAAATACGACACATAGAGCAGTAAGTGCTTATCCAATGCTTTCTTACAAATATCTTTACAAAAAGTACATGAAAAACAGCCAGGAAACATCACACGTAAAGGAAGACATTGTAGTGTAAGAAAACCCCAACCAACCACGTTTTCCAAAAACTACTGAAGTTTTCAGGATGATGTTTATCTGGAAAAAATATTGCTGAGAGTAGGCTAGATCTGACTGTACCAGCCACAACACTGGAGATAATATAAGGTAAGAAAAATGTGAGATAAGACTTAAGTTCCTCAACAGCATTTTAATGGTATGCACCTGCTAACGACCTTCTTCTGCCTAAAAGTTTGTTGAGTTCAATTGTGTTGCCCTTTTTGCAGCATGTACTCTAATATGGAAAGAATGTCTACACATTGGCAAGGTTTCAGTAGTCAGGTATTTTTGAGACAAAACATACCAAATCTAGTACTGATATTTTGTTTGCAAATAGGTTGGTATGAAATATACCTTGCTTTTCATTGTTATAACTGCCTTTTGGACAATCTCTCATTTTAATGACTGAAGTTTTTCCCCTCTTAATCTTGGAAAAGACAAAAATCTCCAAAGGATTTATTTTAACGATAACACACTGGTTCAGATTTGTGCTTACTCTTGAGTTTAGACTCCCCAAAGCAGGATCTGCTGTATATCTCCTAATTTTGTTTTTATTTAACATACAAAGGATTTGTTATTTCCTTGCATCTCCAAAAACCTTCCCGTGTCCCCCACAAATTTCTTGACAGTTCATCCTTTATATATATACACTTTATTTCTCTCTGAAGTATCCAAGCATTTGTGAATAGGTAAATTCCATCTTATTTTTCAAAAGTATATCTTAATTTAGTCAAACTGCAAGTCCTGTATACCTGACAAAATGTTGACTGAGGAATAAAATTCACAAAATGCTTTAACGAAAGTGATTGCCCTCATCTACAAGTGACAAAAGATTCAATATTTTTGTGAGGTGGATGTGGTTCTACACTTCACATGTTAAATGGGTGAGTTGTACAATAACCTTTTTTTAGAGTAGAATGGATGGTGAGGGACGTTTAGCGAAACAGTGCCCCTTGCTGGGAGTTTTGTGTTATTGTTCCTGGTTATACTGGTTTTTAAAGCTCATGTGGAGATCAGTTTCTCATTTTAATGAGTTCATTCCTAGAGTTTATATTAAGCACATTACTGCTAACAATAAGCACCACCTTGCTTATGCCACTGAATTATTTTAGTACTGGCTATAGAAAGAGGTGGATAAGGTTGGGAATGAAAGGAAATAATGTTTTCAGTGATGTTTTGATGTCTCCCATCTATTCCTATCTAACACAAGCAGACGTGTTAGATCTGTCAAAGTGTACATCTATAAAAGTGATTCTCAAATGCAGTATGGGCTTCAGCCCTGACTGTGCCACAGGAATCCAGGCAGCTCCCAAACAAGACCAGTTACGCCTGCCAGCTTGAGATTCAAGAGACACAATTAGTTCTTCTCAGCTTGCAAATCGTGAACATTAAAGACACTACAGTACAAATGTTTTCTTGAAATAATTCATCCAATCGGTGATTCACAAGCTGGCACAGAATCCAGTTTACACTGTGGTTTTGGAGGGGACAAAAAGTAGGAAAAATCTATGTTAATGAACAAAGAGCTAACATGATTCTAAATTTCAGCAAGGAGCAATTCGTATGATCTTAGTATAGTTCTTGCTTTAAAGGAGGTTTCATTTTGTCTTAGGTAGCTTGGATGCAGTGATGTAAAGAGGTTTAAAAAGTGTAATAATTAACTTCTGCTGTCACAAAAGACAATACCTATCTCTCATTCTTTCATTTCTTTCTTTATTGAGGACACAGAGGGAATAATCACTATTGTAAGCATGCTTGAAAAATGCAGAATACTGGAATAAATGGCTGGCCTTTCTTAACCCCTTTTCTTTCCTGTTTGAGAGTCACAGTGAGTCAGACTGCCGTTCTTACTGTTTCTGGCCCAAAATCTCATTGCTTGCATAGCTCTCCACAGCGTAGCATTGGAGTGAATAGTTTCAGACACAGTCAAATTAACATCTCGACAATTCAGTCCAAAGTGCTTCCATTTACTGGTCACATCATTAAAGCTTAGACAAATGAATAGGAACAATAGAATTGCTAATTGTTAGTACATCATACGTCCTGGCACATGTATTCCTGAGTAACATGCATCATACTTTATGTACTGCCCCCGTACACAATGAAAACTATGTATTTTTCAAACCCAGCAAGATCATTTGAAATATGACCTGGAGACTCATTTGTTCTGCTGTCCATATTATATCCATATCATAGTTAAATATGGATTTTTTTCCTCAAATACATTTTATTATTCAGTTATTTCTAATACAGCTCAGCCTTGACCTCAAATAACAGAGTTCCATTTTACCAGCAGGTTACTTCTACTACTGCAGTTTTTCAGATTGATTCCTTCTGAAAACTATTAAATGGGTTGTTACTAGGTGTATTAGCCAGGTTATCGTTCACATTATGAGCTGTTTGAACTGTTCAAAATTTTTAGCCATCTGAGAGGTGTACAGAGCAGATTTAAAGTGACTGTGTGTCACTTGTCCAGCTACTGTATCTTGTAGTCACTGTTAGTAGTGGCAGACTTGCTGGGCTCGCAAGCTCTGCAGTGAGACAAGGTGAGAAGGCATCTGTGACTCATGCTCTTACTTACAACCAAGCTTCACCTTGAAGTACATTGGTAGGTGGAAGTTTAAATTCCTTCTGCATCAGCTGCAATATTTTATTTGCTCATTTTCAGGTTGCCTATTTGCAGCCAAGTAAAATCCAATTTAGTGATCTTTTTAAACCAAGATTTGAACTTATATATTCACAGATCTCTAGAACTGCACTACACAGAATGCTAAAGATGCTTCATTGCTGCCAGTTCTGCCTCCCAGCAGCAAGAAAAGAGGGATTTAATCAGATGAGAGTGCCTGGGCAAAGTGGTAAATCATGCAACACTTTCCCACAGTGCGCAATGCCAGTCTGATTAGGCACAGTAGATTCTACATCCAAAGCATTTAAAAGACCTAGCAGACATATATTTTAGCACATCAGCAGTTGCCAACAAATCCTTGCTGATGTGATCAAAGTGTTAATGAACAACGGCAGGAAAGTTGCTTCTTGCAGCTTTTCCAAAAAATGACCAAGGCCATGCTACTTCTGCAGTGATGTTCACTTGCTGGTGGACCTTGTGTCAGAGATACTTTTAAGAAGGAAGCAATAAAACAACCTTAAGTGAATCATCTTTGTGAAGTAAATTGACCTCCTTATTATGGAATGACGACATTCTTAGAGTTGTGAATATTTTTATGGCATTTTTAGTATTTTTTTCCACTGGTACAGTTATCAAAACCAAATGTGTAAGTTAGAAGACAGACTTCTTGAGAGTAAAACAAACGAGTACCTAATATAACATTGAGTATCAGAGAACCAATGAATTTTTGCTTCACCAAAGATTGATTTGCAAGAGGGGCTAGGATTTGTACACAATGCACATTGCTCTGATGAGATACGTTGATTGAAAAAAGTCAGCATGGGATTTTAGACTTCTAAATTCCAGTCTTTACTGGTTTTTATACTTTTCTTAAACATTTACATTGAAAGTTCTTGTTAGAGGAAAAAGCTATAAAAAGCAAACACTGAAGCAATATAACCTAGGTGTTACAAAAACCTTGGGCAGTAAAATGTCATATTTTTTCTCCAGAAAATAAATGCTGTCTTATCTTTGTGGAGGCCTGTTTCTTCCTTTAAATAACAAGGTGGAGCAGGAGAGCATGTGGCTAGTGAAAGGAGATTAAAAGGTGATGAGCTCAAAGCAGTGACACTGAAATGATCTTTACATTTAGTGACCAGTTGTTGGCATCAGCCATGCCAAGGTAGCTAAGACCACAACTTAAGGCATAAAAATCACTGTCTAAATTACTAAGGGATATATGTCGGAGCAGAGCCCTTTTTATGCCGTGATACTTATTCTTCCTACTTTCTTATTTGATTTTAGACACACACACAGATTTTAAGTGTTCAGTTGCTGAAAAGACACAGTAGTTAAGCACAATACTTAGGGGCCAAGCTTTTTGTTGTATTCAAATCTTCACTAATGCAAAGCTAGAAGAAAAATCTTGTACTTCTGTTTGAATACCATTTTTGTGCTCTCACGGATTTAGTTCCAGTTCTTCCACCTTCAGCAGAGCCTGAATTCTGAGACAGCTCCTTAGGGTCCCTCTAGGTCTCATCTTCTGTAAAAGCAAAGCCCAGGCTGGAGTCTGGGTCCAGCAAGTAGTTTCCGTAACTTTTCAAGTCGAGATTTTGTGGCTTCTCGGACCATTTCCTAATTCAACCTTTGGCTTCTTTGGCCTCTCTCTCACCTGTGCAAGATAGGTTTGTTAAAAGTACAGCTGGGCTTGAGTCATCTTAGTTATCCTGTGGAAAAGATGATGTTAATTGCCTCACTGCTGCGTGATGTTTGCTTGGCTGTACATCACCTACTTCTTGTGAAAAGGGTGTTTGTGGGAATCTGCTCTGTGCTCTCTCTCTTCTCCCTGAGACACAGAAAGGACACAAGTTAGAAGGGCAAGATCTCTATTAAGTCATATTCAATCACTATCTTAGTGTGATTCCATTTAGAAAATAAAAATACAAACACGCACCCTGGAATCTCTAATCTCACATTCTGAAGAGAGGAAAGTTGCTGGGCAGGAAACGAATGTCACAATGAAGGAATGTCACAACGAATGAAGGAAATGAATGTCACCATCTTGATTTCTCAAGTTTGTGAAAAAAAGTCTGGTCTAATTGTGACAAATTCAAAACCACAACCAAAAAAAAAAAAAGTGAAAAAGTATTTTATGTCAGAATAATGAAAACATTTACTTCTGATACTTTAAAGATGGAGAGTTGAGATTGGCTTTTGAAATTCAGATTCCCAGGTGTTGATTCAGTTTTGTGAACAGTTTATATTCGACTCTGCACTTTTTAACAGACTAAGTAGGAGGAAAGTTTATAAAAATATTCTTGATCAGCCATCCTGATTACTGAAAAGAGAGGTGGCTGACTCTTTTACAGCATTTATAACTTGCTATAATTATTTTCAATCTACTGTGATGTTTTAAAAAAACAAACCTGCTATCAATAAATGTGCTTATGTTTTATGTACTGCTAAATATTGGTTCCATTGTACATAGCCTGCCTACCAGTAACTGGTTGTGTGGAAAGGTAGCACAGAGTTCCTCAGAAATATATTTCAGGACAGCTTTGCAGATGCAGAGCATGCAGCATGGAGTACATTGCAGAATACACCCATGAAATAATTGGTTGGGAAACCCAAAATGAGACTAGACACAAAACTGGCAAAACGTATAAAAAGGCATGATGGCACTGTCAGAGAGCTGGAATATCTAATCTGAAGCACACTAATCTGTGCAGTTCTGTAACAAAACTCCGCAGAGTCATTACTACCATGAACAAGGAGCCTGATGAGCAGTGAGCTATTTATTTTGTAGCTGCTTATTTTTTAAATAATCTCCATTGCAAGAGTTTAAATTCAGAAGAAAATATCTTCGTGCAATACTAATTCAAATGAAAATTACACGAGGGATTATGTGAATAAAATATTGAAATATGTTTGCTCAGAAAAAGTGAATATTTATGGGGTAAAGCACTTTTCACTTTCATAGGTTACTTACTTAATTATTTAGAGTTATCTCTTACAATTGTCATCAACAAAAAACCTGCAATATTATGCATAAATCGGCAATTAAGGTCAGAATATTCTTACCATTTCTGTTTTACTTAATTTCAGTATATCTTATTTAACTTGAGAAGGAAATTAATAGTGGTTTACATGTCCCAGAGGTGTCAAAAGAGATATTAAGTAGTATTAGGCATAAAAAAATAATCCTGGTTTATTTTCATTCCTTCTGTGGACTGTGCAGAATAGTAATGTGAATGGATTAGGAAATTGGTGTAATATCTGTCAAGTAATGTTATGTGTGAACGTTTGTGAACTCTCAAAAGTTAAACTAACTGTTTTATATTAACTATCTCAAGTGCTTGAGGAAGAAAGGAACAAAAATAACCTATTGTCTAATTGGCTTGTAAAGATTCACTTGCAATTGGCCACTTTTATTTTCTTGGTGCATGTGGAGCCTGATCCAGTGCTTTGTAAACATGGTTCTGGCGGAGCCCACAGTTCTTTGCTGCAAGGATCTTTCTGCATCTTCAGTGAGAGCCAAGCAGAAAAGAGGGTTACTTTGGACTTGTAATTTCAGTCAACAGCAGAGTGCAAGAATCTGCAAATGTTTTGTGACATGCTCTCTGCAAGGTAAGAATGACTAACCCCATCCAAGCATGGCATTGGGAGACATTGCTGCTACTGTTGATGGTTGTAACCAAGTAAGCTAATTTCGGGAAGCAAGTCCTGTCTGGATGTCTAGCAAACACAGCACCCTTTTATTTAAATATTATATCATGTTTCCAGAAGGTATACTTGTGATGTCAAGGGAGAAGGCCTCACAGGACTTTATGAAGGTTCAGGAAAAGACTTGTCTCCTGCTGAGGGGGAACTAAAGCATCTGCCTGGTCTGGAATAGGATATTTTGATTGCAAGCATTCAGACAATATGCAGTTCTGCAGAGGACCTAGACATTCTGGACTTTAGAGTATCTGTGGTGAGGGTAGAAGGTACAGTGTGTAGGTATTAATTAGTTCTGGATTCATTGAAACCCAAGAAAAAGCTCTTATTGATCCTTTTATTGATGTCAGCTGTGCAGTGACTCTAGCAGTCTCCAACAGAAAATATTTGTTTTGTGAGCTTACTGGGGTCACCACACAGCTGACATAGTTACAGAAAGCAAAGAGGCAGTTGGTCTGTCAGACATGCCGTAACTTGTACCCAAAGATGGCTGGAATCTGTTTCTTACCCTCCTGGAATAATACACAGGTCCAGCATGTGCAGAGAAAGAAAGAGGAGGGCTCTGAAAGGATGCCTGGATTCACAGGACAAGTATATTGTCAGCTGTTAATAACTCTTGATGGCCTTATTCCACGTTCCACTTTGTTAAATGTATATACGGTATTTCGTGTTCGTACAATTTGCGGTGTTAGGACTGACTTCCTTTATTTAGAGCTACAGCCAGCTCCTGCATTATTTGTGGGAACTGTGGGAGCGCCTACCATTTCGTTGTGCTCTGATGCCCTTCGAGTGTGTGCCTGTAGCATGCATCAATCTGGTAACCAAATTCCACGGACCCTTTGTAGGATTTATCTAGCTTCCAAACTTCTTGAGAAATGAGCATAATTAAAAAGGATTGTGAAACATTTCTGTGGTTAAATGTCAGCGCTGATATATCAGAATGCAGAGAAATGAGTATTATATATAACTGTAGACATTCTGCTGCATTTAAATGTGCCTGATTTGTCATAAAATAATTTCTCCGTGGTGCCAAAGAAATATAGTAATGTCATAAGAGATTTCACCCATTTAGAGTTTAAGGGAGAAATTATCAACTCTCAGACTGGTTCCAGGAACTGTCTTCCAAATTCTCCTTTTTGTCTTTTCGAGGGGTTTTGGGTTGTTTTTTCTTTCCTTCTACAGTTTGATGATGGTACATTTTAAATTATTTTTATTAGACAAAGAATGAAAGCAATGGTATTCACGTAAAAATTAATCTGAACAGGACAGACCCTGAAAAGAAGCATAATTTTAGCATTAATTTTTATTGAATCTCTTAGCTATAAACCAAGTGTGGGGAAGCAACAGGGAGAAGGACCACACTTCCCATTTTGGGAAACACGATCAATAATTATACAAAGAGATCTGTAACTGTTCACTTTACATTTTAGTTTGTGTAGGAGCCTCAAGAGAAACCTTAACTTTGACCTGTAGAAGTATTTGTTAAACACTGTCTGCCTGTTAATGCTCATCAGTGGAGTCTGAAATACTGGGAGGATAATATTATCATAACTTAATTGGCCTGTGAGCCAGACAGACTTCTGAGATCTTAATGAGTCTATTTATCCTTTGCAGGGAGTTGAAGCTTGATTAGACTTTTAAAGATCTCTTTTGTGTCTTATTTCAACTGTTTTTCATGTTGACATCCTTGTAAACCTAAACAATAAAACGACATACTCAACTGCTGGTGATACATCCAGCAGACAAAACTAAGTTTTTCATCTTCGCTCCCATCTGGACCCACCAGGCCTTGTACATTGTGTGTGAAGTTCACTCAGTTGGCACCTGCAGCTCAGTACCACTAATCATGCAGCAGCACAGTCTCTCTCTTCCTCATTGAGCCCAGGTGCCAAACATAAGGGAGAGACAGAGGCCATTGCTGTCCTTTCTTTTCCACGCTCCCTCCTCTGCTAAGTGATGCACATGCAGGTATGGCCCCCATCGCATGTGCTCCAGCTTGCAGAGTTTCGGAGAGCAGGTCAGAAAAAAGGTATGTTACATTGCCTTCTCCTCTTGTCCCATATCCAGTTCCTCTCTCTCTCAGGGAAAGTATTTTTAACAGAAATATTGCCTTTTATTTCTCTTAATAAGTTCTGGTTTTGTGCTCTGTTTTGCATATTTATTCTCAAGCTAACATTCACATTCATACCTGTCCTAACTTATTTAACACAACATGGCCATTGTCACACAGTGAGAAATCCAAGACAGGACATGCAAATGCAGGGAGGTGAGGTCTTAATCTTTGATGCTAAGTAGTTGCCACTAAACAATCACACCTAATAACTTGTTAACTTATGTCATAGTTATTTCAGAGCAGTCTTGTTCGTATTTGAAAGACTGTTAAACTTCAGTTGAAATAACTGATTTGACACATTCTCTCTTCTGATAAAAGAACCTGAAGAAAATTCTAGTATTTCAGTTTACTTACTTGTTTCAGAAGATAATGCAACTTTGACCATGTCTGCGTGTACAATATGGCAGCTTATCCAGGTAAACACATGATTTTTATGCAGGCCCAGCCAGGATATATAAATATGAGATTTTCCAAAAGATAAAGGCAAAAGCTGGAGTCAAGGATGAGCTACTTACAGTTTGGTAGAGTCAGCAGTCCTCTAAAGTTGATGCTATTTCCTGAATTCAATAAAGAAAACAACCTGGATGACAGATATTTTTTTTTTTTTCTAACACTGTAAACACAGTGTGACATTTGTGTGTGACATAAGACCTGGAAGAGTTATTCATCAAAAACCAACTTCAGTATGGGGAGGTCCAGTTCTCTCAACTGCCACCGTAGTCAACAAAAAGGAAGAGGCTTCTGTCGGGTTACTTGAATAAGCCTGAATTGCCCACTGCAGATGGCACTGTGAGGGATAATCACTCTGACAGCAGAGGGAGAGTCTGGTGTGAGTAGCTTTTGTGCGTATCTTCTTTCCTCTTGCTACATCCCTTCACCCTAGGATTACAATATCACTGAGTGGGAAGCTAATACAATATGCTATTAAGGCATGTTCATTATCTGACATATCACATACTTGTCATTTTCACATTTGGACTAAATCACCAACCTTTTCAGCCAAGCATATTGCTGCTGTCAATTTATTTTTGCCTAATCCGTTTTAATTTTGGGAAGGAGGGCCTCTAGTGGCTTCCCTTTTGTTGCTCTGTACTTCTGCTATTGCAATTTTTAGAAATTGTAATACTGAGAGTGCATTATGTGGAATTTGTGACACAGTTGTATTTATACAGCACAAACATCATGGCAAAAAATACTTCTGTTGTGTTTTTTGTATTCCAGACAGACAATTTGTGAAAAGCCTTAGTTACAGGGAAATGCCCCAGTCAAACGGCTGAGACAGGAATTGTTTCAGGATCTTTTGTTGTGGCTGAATGCATGAACATTTAATGACTTAATAAAAAAGAAGTCTTCTGATAAAGCAACAAAAGTAATCAAGCCTGTAATTTCAAAATAATAATAGAATTTCTTTCAGCAGATTGATTCTTTTGTTCTTTTTAATTCTCATTTCTATACCTCTAATGCTTATAGGATATTTCATGTACGAGTGTATGCAAGGTGGCAAATGAAAAATAATGTAGGCAATTAAAATAGAAACAGCTAATAGAAGCTGCAATATCTACATTGTGTCTCTAACCATTAAAGTTTATAGTATTAAATGAATTTAAGTTAAGAAGGGATAATTTGCAGTGTAGCAAATGATAAACCTGACTTACTTTCTGATATTAGCATGCTTCCTCATCTCTCTCTGCAGTATTTCAGGCAGTCTGCTGGTATTGCTGTGAAAAATCTAGGAAGATAAACCAGCGGTATGATAAGGCAGCTGTAAAAACTGAGCTATTAAGCAATGCCATCTCAATCAAAAGGGCTCAGCATTTTCCGAAAGGCAATCTGGAATCACTGGGTTCTTAGGAGCTGGAGACAGTTTCACAATTCCTTGTTTTATAACTTTACTTTCCCCATGCAGATGATAAAAATCTTACTGAATGGGCATTTGGTATGTGAAAGGCTGTAGAGAAGTATATGTGAGTGTATAAAAGAACTAGAAGCAAATACAGTTAGTTCTATAGCTCTAGATAGCCGTATGCTAATAAGTAAACGTTCACAGTAGCTATGAAGTCCTGTGTCATTTCAGTGGTTTTATTAGGAATGGGAAAAATATATAGTAACAGCAGAAATCACTTCTATTGTGAAATCACAAAAGCGTGAGGAATTCCTGAATGCTTTTTGAAAATCTTCCACCCCACTCCTGGATGTATCTGAATTTCTCTTTTAAAAGCCGTGCAAGAGTAGTTGTGCTTCCAAATTCCATTGGCTCAGACTTTGCACGTCAAGCAAGACTTGCTCTCCTGAGTAGTTCTCCCTTTCCATGATATATGGACCATGAAGAAAGCAAAAATATTTGTGAATCTCCCAAAGTTCCATTAAGCATACCATTTATGATTAATTACCCAAACTATCCCACCAGAATTTATATTTACTCTTTTTACTATATTTATTTTTTACCTAATGGATATTTACTGTTTATCTCTTCAAAAATCAACCACCTAATCATCTGGCTTTACTAAAAAACTGAATGGCACAAATGTTATATATGAAAGAACTCCAGGAAATATGCCTTTATTTTTACATAAAGGTTATTCATCCCAACTAAGCAGTTTCAACAGATGATTCTGTCTTACTAGCGTTATACATGCACTTGTCTTCAATCACTGATTATTCACATCTTTAGCATCCCATATAATTCATTTAAACGGTACATTTAGGAACTACTGAAAAGCTATAGTTTAAAACCTATTACCACATAAAAGAACTTTCTAGATCACCAAGTGGAGACCTTCCAGTGTATCTGCAAAACATAAGCTTGTTTAAAGATACTTTTCAGAAAAATATTTCAGAGCAACAGGAAGCACCTTGTAGATTTGATGTTAGAAGTTAAACTGTCCGTGCAAACAAACAGAAGACAAGAACATCTTGAGATGTTAAAACCTGATGTGCTGTCAGCTTGAAAAACATGGCACTGGCCAGAAAAATGTTTCCTGGTCAAGCAAAGAAGGAAAGGGGGCTCTATATAGTGATGTCCATCTTCCACTCAGATGCCACTATGTATTTTCTTAGTTCTGTGCCCACTGTAGGGAAGGTATTAAAGCAGGTGCTTAGATAGACATCCTCACGTGTTGCCTTCTATAATCTGCTGCTCTTCAGGGTCTCCTTAAATGGAAATTAATATCTGAAATGGAAGGCAGTGATACGTGCCTCTAAGTGATAATGATATGCATACAGCAATCAGCAAACTTAAGTATGCAGACAAGCACTTACTAAATTAAGTGACTGATTTTACAGGGCCTGAACCCTTCTTCTTTTTAAATGTATGCATTTCGTATAGTCAGTTTCTTAGAGTAACACAGACTTAATTACATTACTGCTGTGAAATGCTGTAATGGTTTTCATTCTGTAGGTGGAACACTGGTGTTTTTAATGTTTTCTGAATCAAGTACTATTAAAGCATTCTCAGAAAAAGTGTATTATATAATTTCTTGAAGTTTTCTGGCTGAAAACTCCTCAAGCAGCAGAGTTTCACAAACCAATATATACTGTGTCACAAATATATATTTAACTCAAGGTTTACACCTCCTGGTTCATCAGCGTGTGTTCAGGTGAGTCAGTTCAGTTCGCAGTCTTTTCTACTTGTCACTCTTTGCCTCAACTACTTGAGTTGTAAACTTTTCAAGACAAAGTCTGGCTTTTGCTTTACTGTTTTGTACCATGACTGGGTCACACTTCTTCTGGCCTTCAGCATTTTCTAGTTTTCATCTGTGAAAATCCTTCATGTCTTCTTAAAGCTTATGAAATATCTTATTTCACCAGAAACAACTGTCATATTGTGAGGTTGCGTGATTTTTTGTGTGTGTTGGTTTGGTTTCTATTTGACTTTCCTTGCAATCTGGATTAACGTTTTTTATACTCGGGTAATGGTAAAAAAGCAGTCACTCTTTTGTCAGAGCTTTTTATGTGCAAGTTTAATAACATGCATTGAAACTTCAAAGTCTCCTATTAGATCCACTAGGAAATATTTATGAAAGCTAAAGCTTTCAAAGGAACAGCAAATGGCAGGTCTGTAAAGTGATCCACACTGTTGTAGTTGCTTGCAGTGCTTGCTGATTCACATCATAATCCTAAATTCATGACCTGAAATACATTTCTAGTCTCCCTGATCTTTTTTCCTCCTTAGAGAACGGGTTTGGTAGTAATTCTCTCTTTATCTGAGATTCATAAAGGTGGCTGAATGGCTTCACCTTCCGTAACCGCATGTGTCTCAGAGAGGCTCCAGGGAGATGGCTGTTTGATGTGCGTGAAGTAGCACACGCAGCCAGATCAGCCCCTGATTAAAAAGAATTACAATCAACTTCAACTGCCCCTATCTTTGCACATAAACCTGTAGGTTTATTTCAGGTAAAGCTGAAACTGCAGCTTGTAAACTGACTTGCTGATAGGAAATTGTTAGCAACACTTATGAGAGCACTCCTCACATAGAGGTGTAAATTGAAAAATTGAAATGAATAATTATTATTTTGAAATGTCACCTTATAAAGAGATCCAGAAAGTTTTTCAGTTCCAAGTAAATTTGATTATAGAAATTAAATACTTCTTAGTCTCTTTTTTTTTAAATCATTCTTAAAATGCCTTGTACAGTCCATCTCCTACACTGTTGGTCACCTTGCTTGTTAGTATCTCAGATTATTAAAGGTTATTTCCTGAAAAGCCTTGCATTTAAGAACCGCTTTGTCCAGTTAGTTCTGACAACTCAGTTTATTGTACGTATTTTCAATTTTTGCGGTGGTTACAATATTCTCTACAGTTAGTTCACAGAAGGATTTAAGTAAAATGTGAGAGATTGTTTATAGGATGGAAAAAAAAAACCCAAATGTAGAAAGTAAACTTAAATAAAATATTTGAACAGTGGTCAATGTGGCCTCCCATGTCTCGAAAAACTCCCCATTACGCGACAGTTCACTTCTCTTGAGGTCAGCTAGATCTTTCCCTTCCCCTGCTACCAGGCTGGGGTACCAGCAGTCGTGCGGTGCAGCAGGTGCCTGTCACCTTCAGTACAGCTTCCTCTGGTAACCCGAGTCCTGGCAGCCATTTCAGCATGCTCCTTTCCACGGTATTGAAGAAAATAACTTCTGCTTCTACTAAAACAAATGTTTTCAGGAACTTGCTAGGTGACCTTTTTGTACAAATATTTTATATTCACTTTTACATATTCTTTTACATATAGGGGAAATATAAAAACACCTTGTTGTGTATTTCCTTTGTACACACCTATACTTTGGTATTCTGCCAGCAAAATCACCAGCTTCTGCAAACCACGGGGGACTTTTTCCTTAGAGGCGTACAGAAAGGGCACAGCTAACTTGTTTGCACTGGGCTCCTTGCAAGACCTTATAAACTGAAAGACTCTAGTACAGGAATTAGTGCGCATGTGAAGTGTTTCCTGCTCTGCATTTCTCATCTTCAGAAAGCCCCACAATCTGAGCAGCATATCGTGTTTTCTCTTTGAATCACAGTTTAATTGTGCCTTAACAGAAAATGCTATTCTGAGTTGCGATTTAACTTCACCCACAGGCACAAAGCAATACGTTTAGAACGCTTTATTTTAAAGAAGTAGTTTTGTGAAAGCACGCCCCTGAAAAAGACAGAGAGTGGAAGAGTAAGTAAATGGCGGGCAGGTGATTTCTCAGTCCTCTACCGCACATCCAAATAATTCCACTCTCCTCTGAGGTCCTGGTAACCCTCCTCCACTGGTGCCGAACAGCGAGTTCAAAATCCAGGTGAACGCTGAGCAGCAGGAAAAGTGGTTGCAGAAAATTAAATAAAAGTGCTGAGAGCCATTCCTTTGCGTGGTGTCCCTGGCCTTAAGCACTACGGGGTGCACGCTGGGGAAGTGATGATGAACAGTGCCCGACTCCAGGTCATTACTTGGCCGTTTGTGTTGATGTCAGCTCAAGTCAGGTGTGTGCACCTAAGGGCAGCGATCGCTGCTGGAGTCTAAATTGATAGATCTGTAGAGCAAAGTACCTTTTTTGTCTTCCTTGAATTTAGGCTCATTATCTTTACTCATCATAAATTACTCTTATTCCATGTGAATTTAAATTGATGACAAAAAGGAACCAACTGCTTATAAATGAGTTGCAGCAACACGCAGTAAGCTCTCCACAGGCAGGGCCTCAAAGGCCGAGAGGAAATGGCCGTTTGCCACTCCCCCATTGACACCTCCATCCTCTCCTCTTCGTTCCTTCTTCAGCCCTTGCAACATTTGCGGTAACCTTTTGCCTCCCACTCTTAAAATCATGACTCCTACAGGGCTCTTGCTGCCTGACGACCTTTCGTGTGCTGGGAGAGGGACACATCGCGGGGCTTTCCTTGCTGAGCAAAGCAGAGGGCCATGAAGCCGGGGGTCGGTGCCTCCCAGGGCCGAACTGGAGCCACCAGCTCGTCCCGCTGGGAGGAAGCCGTGGCACAGGCCAGCTCTGGTAACGGCAGGCTCCTCTCCTCTGGTGGGAAGGGCTGCATTGCTGCCTGCCTACAGACCCCACCAGCACCTCTGGGGTGCCAGGGCTCAGCCAGGCTGCGGTTCCCTCAGGGACAGCCCTGCTCGCCCTCGTGGCAGCAGGGGAGGAGCAGCAAGATCCCCCTGTGGTATCTGCTGTTTGGCGAGTTGCTGGGGCATGGGGGCAGCCGGACGGCCCGGCCATGCCACCAGCCCGGCCATGCCACCAGCCTGGCCTGCAGGAGCAGCTGGGCTGTCACCCATGCTGTCACCGTGGCCTGACCCACCTGTGGGGCAGCTGCCATCACTGTGTTTCAGCCCTTGGACCGCCTGGTGTAGCACCCCTCCTGCATGACTGCTAGTCGGGAGCAGCTCCTGGTTCAAGGGAACCCTCAAGCCTTGTGGGGCTCCCTTCTGGCAGGTTCCATGGTGGCCCGTGTGACATGGGAGCTGGTGGCCTCCTGAGGGGGTCCCAGCTGGGGGTCTCCAGAGGGATTGGCACTCACCGCCAGCCATTTCAGGGGAGTAGGAGAGGGCCACATGCTCATCTAGCCGCCCTTTAGCCAAGAGGAGGGTCTTTTTCATTTCGTTGCACCCTTTCTGAACACATGCAGTACCAGGGGGAAATAAACCCTACTTTTTTTCTTTTTTTCCCCTTTTCAGCATTGAAACAGCTTTGCAGTGAGGTCATACACACGTCATACACCTCAGCGCGCCCAAGCGTGTCCTGATGTGCAAGGAGAGCAGAGCTGAAAGAATGGGGGAAGAGCGAGCCCAGGGATCTGGTATTTAACCTCAGCTCTGCTGCTGACCAGCAGCCATTCAGCACCTGGCCCTTTTCTGTGTGTGCTTTAGATTCTCCTACCATAAACTGATGCTAGAAAGCGAGTGCAATGCCTTTTTAGATCTTTTATAAAGTTTTCTATTTAAAAAAATACAGCATTTTGTTTGAGGAGTTCTTTGTCACTATTATAAATAGGTTTATTCACTATTACTACTTCCATGTTTTAATGCCTAAAAAAATTCTGCAGCGCTGTCTTTCAAAGAAAGTAAAATAAATAAAATTGAAGACTTAAACAAAAAAGATTATTTCCTCAGGAAGAAATGAAACTATTCAACCCCTAGACTCTGCTTTCAAATAACACTCATGAAAACAATTCTAGCTTTATTTGAAAGTAGAGTCTACGGTCATTAAATGTATCAAATGTTATCATATATTTGATATGAGATATATACATATATATATATATATATAAAAAATACTCCATAATAATTTGGGAGTTGTCCTTTTAGGATCTTTGGCCCTGGCTGGTGACCTCAATGCAAAGCTACTGTCTGGAGGGAAGAGAGACCTGGACAAAGAATCTACGTTAAATGTATGTTCCCTTTTTTTGTCATACTTGTTGAATGTGTTGGGGTGTTCTACACAGTGAGCATTATTTATGAATTACCCAGAGGTTTTACAGATTTTACTTTTATAATTTCGGAATTATAAATAGGGAGCTGATAACTAGGCCAGAAAACGTATTATGTGCAATTTTCTTTAATATTTTTCGTAAAAAAAAAAAATTAAAATCCTAAAAAAGAGNCATTCAGCACCTGGCCCTTTTCTGTGTGTGCTTTAGATTCTCCTACCATAAACTGATGCTAGAAAGCGAGTGCAATGCCTTTTTAGATCTTTTATAAAGTTTTCTATTTAAAAAAATACAGCATTTTGTTTGAGGAGTTCTTTGTCACTATTATAAATAGGTTTATTCACTATTACTACTTCCATGTTTTAATGCCTAAAAAAATTCTGCAGCGCTGTCTTTCAAAGAAAGTAAAATAAATAAAATTGAAGACTTAAACAAAAAAGATTATTTCCTCAGGAAGAAATGAAACTATTCAACCCCTAGACTCTGCTTTCAAATAACACTCATGAAAACAATTCTAGCTTTATTTGAAAGTAGAGTCTACGGTCATTAAATGTATCAAATGTTATCATATATTTGATATGAGATATATACATATATATATATATATATAAAAAATACTCCATAATAATTTGGGAGTTGTCCTTTTAGGATCTTTGGCCCTGGCTGNAAAAAAAAAAATTAAAATCCTAAAAAAGAGTGTAGTATAAATTTAAAAATTCAAATTATACTTAACTTCAAACAGTTTCTAGTCTTCATTGTCTCCAGACTTTTGATTGTTTTTTATTAAATGTTAGAGGGAGGGAATACGATCTTCAAAATAAGCAAAAATATGTTGATTGTAAAATAATTACCTATACAGACATAAATGTTCCTGAGCAGCTATTAACAGATTCATTAATAGTCAGTGCTAATATTGGCATTAATTTCTTTTACGCATGTTAATGTCACAATAGCTCCATCTTGTGGTTGACTAAATATTACTTGGCGATTAATTTTCATTTAGATTTTATAGGAAAAGTAAGGTCGAAAACAAAAATGAAAAAAATGATGGTGAGGAAAGGAAATTTTAGATATGATTAATTTAGTTGCAGGTTTTTTTGTTGTTTTTTTTTTTTTAAATAAATTCCTGTTCCTTTGAACAGGAAAAAAAAAATAAAAATAAAGCCCGAGTGTTTAGTAGTTGCCTTCAGTAGTTGCAATTTGCCACATCTAAGTAAATAATTATAGAAGTGTGTAAGTTTTAGTTAAAATATTATTCTAGAAAATCAATGAAAAAAATCATAAAGATTATGATTAGCTGTTTTACCAAGTTTATCAATCCTTTGTACTCTGCCAGTTATGTTTTGTTTCTATTTCATCCAGGTGTTCAAAAATGCTGCTGCTGATCGGCAGTTTGACCTTGAAGCTGCCATTAAAAACGTTAAGAAAATGTCCAATGAGCTGAAGAAACTAAACGGTAATTCTGAGTTCATTGTCCCGATAAACATGAAGCTGTTTAAGGCACTGTTTAAAAGTGTGCAGTTACGAGTGGCTCATGTTTTCTATGTCATACAACTGGGTTTTAATCTAATGAAACAATACAGTTGCTCTTCTGTTGTGAAAAAATAGTGAAACAGTAGTTACATAGAAATAGAATAATTAACTCACCATGGCAAAAATCTGGTAGGTAGTCACAGTCAGTCCTTTGCAGGAAGAGTAGTAATAGTCTCCTAATAGAAATACTACAGTGTGCAAATACCACACTTCATTTAACCATCTGGATGTAAACAAAACAAGGCAACCCTTTTTGGAAAAGTTGATAGATGAAGACATCCAAAGTGCCGTATATAAATTGCCATCCATTTAACATCTACCGGGCACTGAATACCATGATGATGCCTTGCCCTTTGTCTTTCAGTGGAAAGCCAGCTACTGCTTTGTGACCTTATTTTGAATTTCAACCATCCTATGGAGGCCAAAGATTTAAGAGAAGCTGAAGAAAGAACTTGGGAGTTTGACAGATTAAGTAGTAACATCCATTTTCACGCATCGCATTCTATTAATACTGCTTCTGTTTGAACTGTAAAATGATAGCATGGTTTCTTGCAGTTAGGCTATTTTTATTTTAAACTGAAAATGTGGAGTGGAAAAATGCTATATGTAGGTTATTGATTTTGAGAGGTTTTTTTTAAACCAAATTTCACAAATTAAGCCCACTAGAGCTGGAAAAACTGATAACGTTAACTAGAAAGGTCAGGAAAATGGGCATGAAGTTTTTCTCGTGTGGTTGTCTCCTTATAAACAAAGACGTATTGGAACAGTAACAAAAAAATTTTAAATTATGTCAAGTCATTGCTCTTTTATCTCAGTTATGCTCTGGAAAATGGGATAAGAAACAGCCAGTAAAGGAGGAACTGCAACTTGTCATTTGATCTTCCTTCCTCATTCTAAAAATGTTGCTGAGGAAGGGGCCAAAGAGCAGATTACTTCTGGAAAACCAAAAGTACTTTCATTCTAGTTTCTGTAGGGACTTTCTAATGCACCTCGCTAGAAAAGAAAGAAAGAGTGAGTGGTCTCAATACTCTGTCCCGAAATCTTCTTGGCCCCAAGTTTGAGCAGCCAATGTTTTCCTGTGGTTCACTACATTTAATATTCACTCACACTTTACTTGTGGGCGTGTTTGAATGTTGAGTTGTGTTTTCCTTCATATGCAAAATATACTTATCTGAATAATCAAAATTTACTGTGCTGAAAAAAATATGCAATGTTGTCATTTGTTATGCTGGTTTGTATTTTATTGCTGTTTCACTAATCAGATTATTTAAAACAAATAAAGCACAATTCCATAGGAGGTATTTCTGGGTTGTCAGGCTTTTCAAGGCAGTGCAATGGAATTACAAGCTCCAGCTCGCAGGTGATATGGGGAATGTTTCTCTTCATTTTAGCATTTTTTTAAAAAACATACATTTTAACTGACTTTTCTTTCACAAGATTAGTAGTGAGCTCTTAAAAAATATTGACCTAGAAACTGGTTTTGTCAGCTGAATAACTTTTAAAATATTATTTTTCTTTTTTCTTTTGACTCATACTTGCATGGAAATGAAATTTGCTAACTTTGAATTCCAGCTCCTGGCTAAATATATTAGAAAGGAAGATAATATTTACAAAACATATATATTTAAAGTAAAACTGTTCTGATTATCTTATCTGAGAAGCTATACAGAATACATGGAAGATTGTTCTCTGCTTTGAATTTTGGTTCAAGTGTTTCAAGTGGTATACACACAAATGGCTTTGAAGGAGAAAAAGCATGACAAAGTCTAACGTAATTATCAAACCAAGATCTTGTCAGAAAACAAAAGTTAACAGAAAACCGAGACAAAGAGTTCAATAAATCCCAGTTAGCAAAGGAGAGGGGGAAAATTCTTGATAGAGTATGCTTCGCTGGTCCTCAGTTGCAACTTGTATTTTAGTTACTGTTTTTCTTGAAAAAATACAGTAAAACCACAACACAGCTGTATCAGAGGAACCAAGTTTAGCCTGATTATGTCTGTCTGCTTTCTAAGAGATTTAGCTGTGTTCTACCAATTAAGAATCACATGATGATAATATTGTTGATGTGTCTCCTATAAAAAAGTAGTTTCTTAATTGAGAGTGAGAAAGACACGGCTGAAGAGAGTTCGGAGTTACCAGAGAACAGCTTGTTTCTGAGTGAGGTTGGAGGATCCCAGGAGATACATAATTCCAGTTTGTGGGCTAAGACATACCATCAGTGACTCATCAGTGGTATGGCAGAGACAACATAATATCTGTAGGCATTTTATTTTTCTAGAAAGTTGTGAACAAAGGCAGTTTCACCTGAATAACACAGACACAGATTTTGCCAGGCAGCTGCATATTCAGGGTTGGATTTTTTTTGGTGTCACTGAAACCGAGGTGTCTTCAGGATCCAGCCTGCAGTCCCAGTCTTCTCGTAGAAATGGCCATAGTTAGATTTATTGGGAAGTGTATTGTGCGGAAAAAATAAGCTTTTATTGTTTTTTGTCTGCTCCTCAGCTTTGACAAGGTTTGGGTCTGCTCTGTATCACTTTAAATAACATAATGGCTGCTGCAGTTCTGGTCTGAAAAACTTTTTTTTTCCCCCTCCCATGAAAGCAGAGACTTATATTGTTATTTATTTATGGGTCCTTTAATTTGGTGCAGAAATCATTTCAAGAAGATACACATGTGTTGGAAGATAAAAAATTCTCATGTACTGTATGATTAGTGGACAGTAATAAAGACATTGCAGGAAAATGAGATTTATAGAGTACTGCATTTAAGGCATAATTTAAAAATAACATTGTCCATTTTCCTTAAAATGAAAAGGATTTTTAATTATTTCATTTTACTTTGCTGAAAAAGGAAATACCCTGAAGTTTACAAATTTCACTAGGCTTCAGTACTGTATGTGATCTTCATTAAGGTCTCATTTAAATATGTCCTGCAGCATACTTTAATATGCACTGGTTTCTTGAACCTCTGTCTTTTCCATCAATGAGAAGAAGAGGTGTTCTTTGGAAGTAATCAATGATATCTGCTACAGAAGAAAAATCCTGTGGGATGGAAAAAATGAGAAGGCTATGTCAAAAATGTCAGAATTATTAGTAATTAGTAAGAACAAAAGTTTTTCTTTGAACTTTAATTATTTAGCAGTCTTATAAGGTCTGGTAAATACTATCAGATCAGCTGTTTTTATTCCTGCCATAACCTGTAGCTGTGTGTACAACCTACTGCAATGTTGTAGAATTAATTTAGGTGGTCTTAGCCTGTTTAATACATGATGTTATCATTCTACTTGACATAATGATCGTACTTGAAAGTTCAAGAAGTTGACTGACACATTCAGAGAGTTCTGACTCGATCAGAACTGCAGTACGTAAATCCAACGCAGGACTACTGGACGTAAGTAAACCAGCAGTCTGGGAGCAAAGCAGTAAAGTTGGCAGATACGAATTTGCTCTCAACTGTGTATTTCCCTTATCTGGCATCTTAATGGGAAGCAAACATTCCCCAATGAGGCATATGGATTTCTCATAGCTGTATTCTAAGGCTATCCCTTCATTCTCTGAGTGGAAACAGGTGAATCTGATTTTACTTCCAGCAGTTAACATATTCTATCAGGAATAACTCTTAAGACAATAAGCAGAATTCCACTGGAACAAAACAGCTGCCAGGGTAAGTAGCCTGACACAGGAATGAGACAGGAGATACCTTAAGATGAAGGGAAGTAGCATGAAAAACACATAGTACCTCTTTTCCCTTTAAGCCGGTTCCTAACAAATATATGTGATTTTCCTCCTGGTAACGAATCTGGATGTTGTATACTTTATCTCTGTACAACACCATCAGTACATATGGATGAGTAGCAGTTTTTCTTGAGCTGTCTCTTACCAAGAAAGTTCCATCCTGAAAGATGAAAAAATTAAAGATGACAAATAAACATCCCTTCTGGGTTTGATCATCCTAACAACCTTAACTAGAGGTTATGCTTTTAAGTGTTTTTTCTTTCTCTTTCCTCCTGGTAAGAGAAACTACATTATTAAATAATCTAGGTCATTTCTTAAATGTTTTGTCGTTCCATTTGCTACTTAAAACTTCCCCATGTGATACAAATGCAGATTTTTAGGGAAGGGAGGGATGGTACTCTATGAGGTAGTGTTCATTAAAGGAGGGAGTAAAATATTGAAGGCCAAACGTCATACCACTTTAACCACAAGAGAAGTTCATTTCTGGTAAGTGCCAATCAAGAGTCCTATGTGATGTATTTACAGGCAGCCTAAAACAATGACAGTGTCTGTGAAATTTTGGTAAAGGTGTTCTCTCTCTGCTTTTCTTCATTTCAGATCTGGTTTAATAAGTCTTCCATTGAAACACCCTTTCTTAAAGGCATTGAATGTGGTCTCATAAGCTGGACCTTAGTACAAGTCTTTGAAATGCTGTATGCGTCACCTTCAGCTCATTGCACGTGCTGTGAAGCATCGTGAACAGATTTCCCACAGTGACGGGATACAGTTTGGTTTATCTCCACACACACAGTTCAGCCTGGGTTTCATCTCTTTGAATCTGTACTTCATTCTCTTGGTAAATATGACCTAGAAAAAGGTGGGATTAATCTCATCTAATTCAAGCGATCTAAAAATTGGAATTTGCAACAAATTCCTCACCAGTGACTGAGAACTATTTCTAGAGATCAAGTCACTTCTTCTAAGGGAGGCGAGGTGAAACCGCTTTCTGGAGACACAGGATTTGTTCTCTTGGACTATGAAAAACAAGAGCCTTCATGGCTGGTTTAGACTAGATGTGTAACTTCTATGTGGGTAAAGATATTCAAGGTGAATCCCTCACTCTAAGTATCTACATACTGGGGCTATCACCTTACCAGGTTACTTACCTTCACTCTTCCCGTATGACTGCCAGGCCACCTAGCCAGACCATTAAGGAGATGGTGAGATTCACCACCAATTTAGAGAGTACCTTGTTTATCTTTCGAAGAGCTGCTTCTGCTTCTGGCCGGCTTACATAAGCAACGTACCATTCCTCATTTAGCGAGTCCTGCGGGTTGTGTGAGAGGGTAAAGGAGAAAGTCAGCTGCCAATGAATTAGCTTGTGATGTTAACAACACAGAAATAAGTAGAGAGAAGTCTGAATGTGAGGGATATTTGGGTCTACGGGCAGAATCTCTGAAGGTATGAGCTTCAGGGATCATACTAGTATATATTACTGTATGGTAAGTGGCACTAAATGATTTTAAAATTACTCACTTACTGTGATAAACTTGAAAATAGCACAGACCTAGCTACAGTATGTCTGCAAGTAAGGTAGGAAAATGGACATTTCCAAACATTTTCAGTGAAAGATAGATATTAAGTGCATTTCCTCTTTTGTCTGCTGGGACACTAGCATCCTTTGCCCTCATTTCTCTATTTTGGTTCCAGTTTGTGGTTTTTTTTCTTTTAATTATTTTATTTTTTCTTTTTTAACTATCATCTGAGACAATAATGCAGACTTCCTGTGATCATACCATGTATGGTTGCCCAGCAGTGTTATCAGTGAGAGTGGTTTGCTCTCAACTTGTCGTATTTAAAGAAATGTGAAACAAAAATGCACTGAAAAGCTATGAATTCTTTACTCACTGAAGTTTTATGGAAGAAGAACTGAATATGTAATGCTAGTTGAAGGCAATTGTGCAAAACAAGTAATCCAGCAAACAAGTATTTCTCTCACTTCGTGTTAACTAGGTTTTTGATGTTGTTTTTCTTGGTGGGGATAAAATAAGGCACTAAAGTTTGACACAGAAAAAGAAACTGAAAGCACCTACTAACATCCTGGTAGTGGCTACTGACTAGAAAAACAACTTTGAAGAACAGTCTCTCTTGAAATCAGAACTTTTGCTGTGTTTAGCAGTTATGGTTAATACTTGTAATGTTTTTGTACCTCATCTTCCTCCATGTTTGTCTGGTGAACGGTCTGTCTGCTAGGAATTGGCAACGGGGGTCTTATATCAGCTGCGCCTCTTGAAGGAGATCTGCTGTTGTTGCCTTCAAAGAGATAAAAGTAGAAAAAATGTTAAACCCAGGAAAGTAACTTCATCTGTGGAGTGCATATGTGGTGTGGAATCTTGATTTTGTGAGACATGAAGAATTTATATCACTCTGATACTGAGATACTTTGAATTGATTTGAAATCAGATTTAGGACACTTTATGAGAGCCAGGTTCTTTACATAAGTTCATCCTTGGTGCACAGGGACTTTAACTGAACTCTTGCAGTTCAGGTTTCCGTAATATCAGGTGAACTTGAAACAGAGGTTACACCTTTTTAGCTTCTGTACCACAATTACTCAGTTGAGAGCACCTCTGGTTTCTTTAGAGACAGAAGTAACGTTGTCTCTGCATTCTTTGCCTTCTCAGCATGTAGAAACTAAAAAATGTCACTGTAAGACATTGGCAGCTGTTACCCTATGGGAAAAATTATTTGCAAAGCAATTGATTTCTAAGCTTCCCTTATTTTTTACCTGTTATTACAAGATAAATATGCAGCATATTTCACATGGGAAGTGCTTTCTCCCTTTTTCAAGAGCATTGGTGTACCACACAGACTTGCAGGAAGCGCTGCTCAGCTCTCAGTAGTGTTAGCTATATTGAAAAAGATGCTTGTATGAAGTTTTGTTAGTGGTTTAACTAGGCAGGAAGCACAAAATTCATGGGAGAAAAACATCTTGCTTCAACCTAAGCAAGTTACAGAAGATGCCTTTCAGGAATTTGATGGTTTTCTGTTCACAGTAGAACCAGAAACATCCATTTAAAAAAAACAAGGGTTATATTAACTGCACTGAAACACCTTTCAACCTTCAGTCATTTTTTTTGCAAAAAATGCAGGGATGCAGCATACAAACCTGGATGTAAGCGTGGTGGTAGTGAGCCACTTGAAGACAGGTTTCTACAACTGCTTAAAAAAAAGAAAAAAGTAGTCAATATAAATACATACAAATACATTACTATACGACATTTCTGTGCTCTAAAGAATTGATCTGGACTTCGTGCCTCTCTCTTTCTATTTTTCTTTCCTTCTTTTTATATAAGTAGATCCACCATTAAGTTTACTTGCAGGTCAGTATCTGGGAATAAGATAGAGGGAACCAGTAATGGACTAGCAAGACTTATTTATCAGGATCAATGCAGAAACTGCTTCAGCTTGTTGAGTTTTCACACGGAATGACTTTATTCCCCTACAGCAGGAAGCACAAGTAACAGCTTGCTAGATGTGTTTCTTTCTGTGAGGTTCCATTTTTAGAGTCATTTTTCTTGTGGCTTCTTTAACGTTGTTGATGAAAATGCAGTTTCTCATCATTAATGTTGCAACTATGGATGTGGAGTTACTGGAAGGAGTCCAGTGAAGGGCCACTAACATGATGAAAGACTGGAGCATCTCACATATGAGGAAAGGCTGAGGGAGCTGGGACTGTTTAGCCTGGAAGAGAAGCCTCAGGAGGGATCTTATTAATAATATAAATACCTGAAGGGAGAGCCAGGCTCATTTCCGTGGTGCCCAGTAACAGGAGCAGAGGCAGTGGATGCAAACTGACACACATGAGGTTCCCTCTGAACATCAGGAAACACTTTTTTACTGAGAGGGTGGCTGAGCACTGGAGCAGGTCACTGAGAAAGGTTGTGGAGTCTCTGTTCTTGGCGATATTCAAAAGCCATCTGGATGTGGTGCTGGACAGCCTGCTCTAGGTGACCCTGCTTGAGCCGGGGGGCTGGACCAGATGATGCCCAGAGGTCCCTGCCAACATCAGCCCTTCTGTGATTCTGTGGGCTGTAAGCTGACAGTGGCACTTCCACGTGCTTATGCTTAGTTTACTTTCCTTCCTGTGTTCATTTTTCTGCTTTTTGTTAGAAAATCTGTAATTTCCTTTTGTGGCTTGATCCCAGAACTTCTTAAAATGAAAAGTCCCAATCTTCTTGTTTATTTATTCACCTAACTGGGAACAAACTGCCTGCAGGCTTTTCCTTTACGGTTCATATTTCTCTTCTGCTTAAATGAACTACAAAAAGCTCTAGGCTGAGTATGTTAATTCTGTCTGCACAACACAAAGACCCTATCATGACTTGTGATTCATGGGAGAGAATCAGCCAAATGGGTGTCTCCGCTATAGCAAAATTTGGCAACGCTGTTCAAATAGAAGCCAAAGCGTTCATCATAGGAATAGTTCATATTTGCATATGACCTTGTTGTTGCTAATGCAATAGTTGTTCTACTGGGGTGTCAGCAGTTCCAGAGGACAGTGGTAAGTAGGAGGAATTCGTCAAAGAGCCATTAAAAAAACACAGAGATTAGAAAATGTTCTTCAGACTTAGACTCAAGGAGCCCACTCTGACTTATCACAGAATCACACGGAATCTTCACGGTTGGAAAGGACCTTTAAGATCATCGAGTCCAACCAAACAACCTACAATCTCTGCCACTAGAGCATGCCCTGAAGTGCCACATCTAGACGATTCTTAAACACCTCTAGGGATGGTGACTCAACCCCCTCCCTGGGCAGGCTGTTCCAGTGCCTGACCACTCTTTCAGTAAAGGAATTCCTCCTAATATCTAACCTAAACCTCCCCTGCCGCAACTTCAGACCATTTCTTCTGGTCCTGTCATTATTCACTTGGGAGAAGAGGCCAACCCCCACCTCTCTCCAACCTCCTTTCAGGAGCTTTCAGACTTATCAAAGGCTAAGTCTGTTGCGCACTACGTGAGAAATCAAAATTTAATTAAGGGCTCTTCCATCTAGCAAATGAAGACGTAACAGTCTAATATCTGGAAGCTGAAGCTAGAACTCCTCACAGTTGAAGCAAGGTTCACAATTTTAAATAGGAATTATTAACCATTACAGTAAAGTTTAGTAAAAGGGTGGTGGAATTATTTCAGATTGAACTCTAGACAGCTAAGGTTGTGGGCTTTTTTTTAGTTTTGAAGCAATTAGTAGTTGCAGCTTTAGCACTTGGGCTCCTCAGGTGTGCAGAATCCTTTTAAAGAAGGACCTCTTTGACCTACCTCCTGCATAGTTTTGTAGAAGATGATCCCTCCCCAAAAGGGCTTGTCATTCTTATGGATTCTGTAGGCAACAGGTGAGGTGTCTCATGAATAGAAGAATTGTACCATGTAGGCCCTAAAATGCTTCCTTGACATAAATCTGAGAGATTTGAATTTTTTCTTGCTTGCCTGATGTACACTATCTGCTTCACTTCAATTATATTAAGAATTCTCCTTGATAGTAGGAAGAACACAAATTAGGGTGTAGTGGATATAGCCTGGACTACTTAAAGTAGTTACCTTGTGTTTGCTTGAGAACCCTGTAGCCACATATATACTATGATTCGTTAAATTGCAAAAAGATTGAGATTCAAAAACAATGACACAATAATGGGTGAAACAAACCTTTCTACAGCAGGCATACTGTTGGATCCTGGCTTAGGTGGAGGCTTGACAGATTTGGAAGGGAATGTGTTGGAGCTGTACGGGGGCAAAGATATCTGTGGCACTGGTCTTTGGGGTGCGGCTGTGGAGAGGAAGAGAAGGAAACTTAAAACTTACGTGAGACATTCTTAAATGAGGTAGAATGAAGAAATGCTGTCCCACTGCTGCTGTTTAATTAGATAAACATAATGGAATAAGCTGTTCTATAAAAAGTGCTTGATATGTTATAGTTTGTAAACTCATGGTCATCTGAGAATTTATTAAAATTTGAGTACTAAAATTAAAAATAAACTGAAAGGGGCGTAAGCAACATTTACCTTTTCTAAGTTCTGTTTTGGATAAGCCGCAATTCAGATACATTAACTGCAGCAGAGCTGAAGGTGGCACGTACCCATGTGTTCTCTGTTACATTGCTTCTAAATAGCATATTTGAGGTTACCTTTTTCAGCTTCATTCCTTTGTGAGATTTCTCCCATGTTATCATAAACAACAGCACAAAATAAGACATTTTTGTTCTCCAGTGCCCTCAAATCTCAACTACTGGTAAGAGGGGAACAGATTAACTGTGCTCTGCACAGCTTAAATAGCCCTGTTCGTTATGGAGTCTTAGAGGCAGAGGTAATTTGTAGAGACTCAGCCAAATGTTCTGCTTCTGTTACAGCATTACTTTACCAACTTACTTAATTTTAGGAACCAGGATTTTGAAGTAATTTATAAATACTATTGTTACATGAAACAAGTTCTGCCTCTGCTCTTTAGAGTGAATAACATTACACAGAAGACTAGTACCAGCAGGGTTTGGCTGAATATTTTGTTGAAAAGTGGGAAGATATGAGGTTTGCATGCCTAGCTCTTTGACGCTGTGTGCAGATCACAAATCTCTAGAATGGAATGTGTTTCAAAATAAGAAATTCTGCTGTCTTGTAACTGGCTGACTGAAGGAAGCTGTTAGCTATTGATTTCCTGTGTTTTGCGGCTTTGATATATAAATCTGCATGAGGTACTTTGTAAGCATTGTACAGCCTGTCAAGGTACCACCTGACTTTTTGAAATGGCTCTAAAGAAACAACTTAGGGAAAGTTTTAAAAATCAGTGTAGAAATACTTACTGTCGTCTTCTTCCTGGTGAGCCAAAAGAAAGTAAATATTAGCAACATGTTATAGCACAGCTCTTAGGAATATTTTACAAAACAAAAACATGGAAGGTGGTGAATTTTGAGTATACAGAGTCTAATTTCTATACTGTCACTATCATCTAAAATGCTGCAGTTTCTATCTTCATGCAGCACCAAGTAACTTTTAGTTCTTGTGTTAAGGTGCAGCTATTATTTACAAATAAGCTCTGAGGTACATTTCCCATAATGGTTCTTGTCCCAGAGTAGTCAGAAACACTCAGCAGATGTAAACGTTCCTCATTCTCACAGAAGGTATAGGCTCCCACAGTGAAATCCTTAGGTCAGCTTAAGCTAAAAAAAAACCCCAAAACCTAGTGTAAGCAAAATTACTTCTGTGACATAAACAAAAAAAAAAATCTGGCCTTATTCTTCCTGTTATCTGACACAAAATACTCAGGGAATAAACTGAGATGAAAGATCCATGAGTATTCATTATAACTGATAAAAGAAAAGAGTTTCCCTTTTCCAGAATTATTATTTTATACAGGGACTTAATTTTGTTGTAGTTCCTATATCTTTAATGTTTGCTTTGAGACGATACTTACTTCATTTTTTTTGTGTGGTGGCCAACTCTGCCTGAAATGAAACAGAGAAAACAAAACATGATTCATAGGGGGAATATTATTCATTCGCTTTGTGTGCATTAGACCATATTTTCAACTAAGACAGGTCATTTTACAGACCCAATGAATGCAGAAACTTATTTTTCCTCATAAAAATATCTAAGATTCTCATTTTCAGCCATTATCTAAAATGTTATGCTAGTCCTTAGCCCATCTTGATTCTATCAACAAGGAAAATGTCTGATGAATTGACTATAAGATTAAAGCTTAAAACAAGTTTGTACAATGATGAAACATTAGACTTCAAGTCTTGAACTTGTTTCTAGTACTTAGCAACATTGCTGGAGCACATGATAAGCCTTCCAGTCATTGTTTCTCTGATAAATTATTCTGGCTGATCAGCAGATCTCAATTACTCTCTTATTTTGTTTTCCAGTCAGTCACACTGTTCAGCCCACAAGTCACCTAGAAAATGCTGGAGGATGATCTGGTTCTGCTAGAGAATGCTGTTTGCTATTATTAAGGAGTTTTGCAGGTGAGTGAAATCAATGGTAGGAAAGTAAAGCTTTCTTTTTCTAACATCCTAAAAAAATAGCAATAGGACTCATGACGGAATGTTCCTTAGAGCAAGGGCTTGATCTGGTGGAAAAAACATGGATCACATACTTCTGTGTGCAGCTCGGAAGTGAGTCATGCCAGATGTAATGGCTGTTTGAGATACAATTGGAGAGAGCTTCTGCTTTCACACTTTTCTGTAGCTTATAGCACATCCCATGCATATTCATAAAGCAAAACTTCGATATCTGCAGACACTGCTGTCATGCAGTAGCAGTAAATTATACTATCCTGTGTTGCTTATCCATATTTTTGTGAAATTTAATTTATCCATTATTAAATTTGAACTAAATGAAGACTTACTTTACAGGGGTTTGCTTCCTTAGAGGAGGTGGATTGCCTCTTTCATATCTGTCACTTGGTGGGACAGGAGGTTTTGGCATCATTGCTAGCTGTTCCCCCAGGGACCTAAAGCAGGAGCAAGATGATGAAATAAAGACAAAAAGCTGCTTGCTAAGAAATAACTGGGTAACACTGGTATCGAGAGTCTCATTTCCAGACGTAAAACTCTTACCTTAGCTGTGAAGTCAGAGGCTGTAAAAGAACAAGGAATAGTTAAGAGAATGTGTAAGTGTATCAAAATAGGGGAAAAACATCAATAAGCACCAAACAAAAAAGGCCTTACCTTTTCAGGAAAGCCTGGCTTCCTCCCTGAAAACAGTAAAAGTTTACATTTAGAAAAACTTACGTTTAAGGTAGTTAATTAAACTTTCTATGAAACAAACAAATCTTGAATATGATTGAAAGTGAATTTTGCTGATTGAAGCACCCAGCTTTCTGAGATGTAAGCCAGAAAAATATTTTAGCTTTGCAAGAGATGGCAAAATTGCAATATCTCTTATCAAAGGAAAATTTAAAATTTTTCAACATTGCATGTTTTAGAATCACATTTTCTATGGTTCACTTTCAATTACTGGATACTTTTATACAATTATATACCAGATGAAAGTAATTAGATAATTAAAAAAAAAAAACCAAACAGGGAGTATCTCTTTAGATTCTTTGAAAATATTGTTTTTCCGGTCTGAAACAAATGCAATTTTTTTCATATGTTTTTTCAGTTCTCAGCATTTTTTTAAGTCTGTATGACAAATGACATATAGTAGTGTATGCAGAGTTTTGTTAGCTTTGTATGCAAAAGTTATTTCCTCTTTTAGCCTGCTAAGTATTTCCTTGTTAATTCACTTAAGTATCACATCAAGCCTTTATTACACAGGGATCTCATAACGACTTTCTGTTCAGCTAGTCCTGAGCTAAGGTTGTTACTTTCTAGATACGATTTCTCTCACTTACAAGTTCTGATCACATTATTTATTCATTAAACAGATCACCTTGTACGTGACTGGATGACGGTACGTTTGGTTAAGCCTTGTTCTTTTGCATGAATGATATTCAAACTGATAATTTTGAAAAATTAAACAAAGCCGATTGATACTAGCTTAAGCAAATACCAACCTGACACTGGGCTTTCTCTTTCAAATGGTGGAGCAAGGCGATCCAGTGGGGGTTTCGTGCTTCTGTCTATAGAAGGAGCTGGGGCTAAACACAAAAGCTGTGTAAGATGATTTGCTGCTGTAAGTCAATATATCTTTATTTTGCATAGCTAGGAACTGGTGTTACTTCTTAAAGTAACAAGTGAGGCTTCTGTACAAAGAGTAGAAGAGAGTGGAAGTGAGGAGATACAGGCAAAAGTGAAGTGCTCTGTAGCCTGTGCAAAAAGCTTTGCAAGGAGAAAACCGGCTCTACTTACGTTTCAAAGGCTTGATATTTCTGTCTCTACTCAAGTCATTGTTGCTTGGTGGAGGAGGAAAAGCTGGCAGCTAAAACAAATATTTTACATGTGGTTAAAGTGCGTCTTCACCTTTCTGCTTTAATTTTAGTATATTAACCTCACCACACCACATGTGTCAATGTTTGTCTCTGGTACAGCACAATTAATAGGTCTCTGCTCAACACAGGAACGATGGGCGCCATTAACACTCCTGAAGAATGACCTACATACATGGGGTTTTGTTAGATGCAGAGTTGCTTCCAGTGTGTTTTGTATCACAACGAATACTCTAGTGGGATGTTATCTTTGGGGAGGGTATCAGTATTGCCAAAGAAAAGAAACAGGAGCTTCAAAAATGCAGTCTTATCTTTGCCCCTTCAATGCAGCTGGTGTTAGTTTTGAAAACTGGTATTGAAATTAGTGGATGTAAACTCGAAGTTGAGAAATTTGTGTTAAGTCTGTGTTGCTGACTGTTGCTGACCGAGGCAGGGGGAGAAAGGACTGTTCTTTGTTACTGGGAGAGCTGGGGTCAAACAGCATTGTGTTTGCATATAAACCTAGATTTCTCCAGAAAAAAGCCTTCCAACATTTATACTTATTCAAAACAAAAAGAGAGCAGCAATTTGTGATAGCAGTCTTGAGCGCTCATGATACCCAAAAGTCCTGTGTGTTTTATTTACATGAACTATGACACTGGATCAGACCAAAAGTCCCTATATCACATCCTAAAATTACCTTTACTTGTGTACATGGGTAGGTCTAACATACATCTGTTCTGGCATACAGCGAACCTATAGTGCCAGTTGTAAACAGCACAATAACTTTTGGTTTTGAAGTATTCACAGGACCAAAAAAAGGGAAAGGAAAAAAAATAATCTGTTTCATTGGGGTTCTCATTATACAGTCACTTACACTTTTATGTGGTCTTACTTCAATTGGACAATTGCTAAAAGTTCCAATAGCTTGGAAAGACTTAGCCTTTTTTTCATTTTACAAGTATCACAAAAGTAATAAAGAGGGATCTATTACAAATCTATAATTAATACGGGAGAGGCATTCACAAGTGGATAAAAATTTCCAGTGTAAGAAACAGCCAAGTAATGTGAAATAATTTAATCTATTTGTCCCATGAAATGTAATTGTTCTGTGAAAAAATGGCCACCCTGTAATAGAGTTAAAATCTATTTTGGTGGCTGAAATTCTTCCTCTACACCCACTACCTGAATAAAAATGGCATTGCACTTTTACTTCTAAGAAGGTACCAGAAAAGGATCTCGGTGAAATATTAAGACAGAAACATACAGAAGCACATCTTCCCCCAAATGAGGCTGGTACTGGGGACAGGCCAGGTCGCTGGGGTGGTACTGGAGGCTGATGTGATGATCTACTGGTTGGAGGTCTGTCTGAAGAAAACAAAAACACCAAACTAAACAACTACAGAAAGAGTCTGGTTATTTTAGTCTCATTAGATCTTTATGAAAAAAACCCCTTGCAATAACCTGCATACTAAAGTTACATCAGAAAGACATTGTTTTCATTTATAATGGATGGTTGCTCTATGATCAATGTTGTTTCGGGAGTTACAGGCTTGTCTGTCCCTTTGGTGGTGAGGTGACTCCATCTGCTCATCTGTTGGCCCACGCTATTTATTTTCATTCCCTGCAGCTCAGCGACTGTGTGAAACACCAGCCAGTCGAAATGGCAGTTTTGTACTCCTGTATCTAACCCCACAACCACAGGCTGCTGAAGAATTAGACATAAAAAAATGACAGGCAGAGGAAGCTGATCTCTTTCTTTTCCTAGTTTTCACTGGTTTTTTGCCCCTGTTGTGACAACTTCCTCTGATCGAGGTTGCGCAACTAAAGCTAATACAGTTTGCACATACGTTTAACTTCATGCACATTCAAACCAAAGACCAAATAATGCACACACCTTTAATCCAACAGAGCTTGTCTGGAGTAGAAAATGTAGCTTTAAAAGGCACAAAGCCACCAATGTGCAGTAAGTCTGTCACTTGTTAAGTCTTGTTCATGAACTACACTATTGACTTCCAGGAAAAAACTATATTCCATTACCAGCCACCTAAAATGTCGCTGATCATGTGTGAAAACATAATTTACAAATTATGAATAACACTTCATTTTTAGTAATTACCTATATAATCTGTGTTGTTTGCAAGTGACTTGGCAGGAAATATGACGTTGTGGTGTGCTTCATCGTTATTGGATGGAGGCGGCTCATAGCCATCACTGTCATGTTCCGCTTCCTCAGGTTCTTCTGTTGGTGATTCATAGTCAGCCTCATCTTCCTTTTCCTGGTCATCATCTGGGCTTTCGTAGTCATCATCTTCATCCTGGCAAATGTACATAAAGGATGGATGCTGTAACGAGATACTAAACACTGCACTACAATTTCCTTGTGGCCTTTTACTGTGGTATTTTTCACTCTGGAGGATATTGAGTTTTTACAACCAGTTTGAGTGAAAAAAATTCTCTGTTGAAATAAAATGGAGAAATGAGGCAACATTTTATTAATGCATACAGCACTCAATAGCTTACGAAAGGAAATGAGTCTCATTTTATAGCAGTAACTGCAGTGGAAGGTCAAGATAAGGCAACAGCTTATTGAAATGCACAGTGCCTTTGTTTTAGGTAACAGACAGGGCACCAGCAAGCAATTCAACGCTTCCTAGGAACACATCGGAGCAGCAGTTGATGCCTGTTGATATTCGTTCTTACTTAATAGCATGTACTCTGCAGCCTGCAACTCAACTATTTTAAAACACTTCAGAAAAAATTGAGGTTTTTGATACGGGTCTTGGTGACCTCTGGACAAAACCAGCTTCACACAACATGCAGGCTCTAGTAAGAGCCCAGTGAGAATAGAGTAGTGTTCATTGCACACATCTCCTGTGCAATCTGGCCAGGCTTACAGGAAAAAGCCTCTTCAATTCGTCATTGGTGTCTTGGCTCAAAGTCCTAGACTAGCTCCATGTTGACATACAGCCCAGGTGCTCTACAGGTGGTTATTTTCACCTTTTGTGCTCCTAAAATAGCTGCAAATCTCCTGCAAACTTAGTAGCAAGTGGTTTTTAAAAATTCCTCTCCATTTTTTGCAAAAAAACATTGGTACTGGTCAGTGTAAGAGACTGTCATAAACCCGGACTGGGCATCAGTCAGCTTATTCATTCAGCTAGCTGAGTTGTGTATGCCTTGTGCAATGATGTTTACCAATGCTCTTTCTTTGCCGAAAGGCAGAAGGAGCTCTTGCAGTCTAGTTGGCTTCAAAAAGTAAGATTCTTCAGCAAATCAACTCTAGAAAATAAAATGGCAAGAATTTGCCATTGAATAACAGCAACCTTTCCTTTCCTAGCCACCTCTTTTAAGAGCTGGAAATAGGTATATAAAATTCAGCTAAGGCTCTGTGGCCTGGTGGTAGGCCGTGAGCTTCTGCTTGAGCCAGTGGTAGAGGACTGCCGTTCTGCAGCTCTGCCTTGTCTTAGTCAGGGAGGCCCTTTTCTCAGTGAAGAGATTTGTATGCAGCTGCTCCAATCATTCACGGTCCTGCTTCTCTTTCTCCTCATCCTAACCCCCCTTGCCATTGCTCACTCCAGCCATGTTGCCCAAAGCAGGTAACGCAAGAAATGACAGACCTTACAGAAGAGGTAACCCATTCAACCAGTAGGTTTTGTTAATCCTGATACTCACAAATGAAGACCAGCCACCATCTTCTTGACCGTATCCTGTGTAAAGAAGCATAACCACAGGCTTCTTAGCATGTACAACTTTAAACCGGGTAGATGTAACTCGACAAAAAAGGACACAACAAATCCCAGATCAGTTCTGAACAACAATTCTATGTCACAGGAACAAGGTAGGTCTTTCAAAGGCAGGCAGACACGAAACACACTACGGATAACATTCTGATTCAAAACTAAGTACAGCTATCCTTGTACGAGATGAGCTGTGTGCTGTCACTTCAAGTTTGTCCTACGCTTCCAGTCTTAAATATAATTTGAAGTACAGTGCTTTCAGAATGAGCACAGACTTCTTATCTCTTTGTTTAATACTATTTTAGCTTTCATATCAAAAGGTTTTTTAATTTCAGTAGGACTGGGGGAACAGGGAAACTTGCAGAAATGTTAAGTGCTCATGGCCTATTAAGAAAATAATTGAAATAAAAATTCAGACCATGGCAGACATCAGGAAGCTTGGCTCTCTAATATAGCATGCTGGTAGGTGTAGGAGCAGGGGGCAGAGGGGTTGGAAAAGAAATATATAAGCACTGATACTATGTAATCAGTTAAAGAAAGGTAGTTTGGGGATTCTCACCTAAATGTCTCTGCTTTTGCCTTCTTCACCATCTTTTCTGTTTTAAAAATATTTTTTCTTACTTGTTCTCATGCAACTAATCTTTATTCTTTTTGCAATTTCTTCGTGCTGTCATCTTTTCCTGTTGTTGCTTTGGGTTCTCCCCCCTTCTCCCCCCATTTACTCTGCCCTGCAAGGATTAACTTCATATTTTAATATTTTTAAACGGTTTTTGTTGTTAGAGACTATCTGCCAATACACACTTACCTGGATTTTCAGGACATTTTTGTGTTTGGGCCCTACAACAAAGATGCAAACAAATAAATTCCTTCAATTTGCAATTCTTAAATGTTTGAAGAATACTAAAATCTATTGCAAATAAAGGTAGTGGTTAGCTGTAACAATAGAATGAGGTTGCCCAAAATGCCAAAACCCCACTACTTCATATTTCACATACAGGGTCCTAAATGTAAGCTAAACTGTCTTGAAAAAAATTCAAGTCAGTGAGGTCGAGTGTTTAGAAACAAGGGGACTCAGTAAATAAATTTACCAGGGGCCCCTGTCCTGAAAATAGAAACTTCATTTACAAATTCCATTCAAGCTGCTGAAAGTCAAGTTCATAAATATTTGTAGGGCTGATAAATATTTTTATGGTTTTCAATTCTAGTTTTGAACTCGAATTAATGCAAAGGTGTAAAATCATGTTATCGGATGATGTAAAAGCATATGTAGTAGACATTCCAGGTGAGGCTGGACGGGGCTCTGAGCAACCTGCTCTAGTTGAAGATGTCCCTGCTCATTGCAGGGGGGTTGGACTAGATGACCTTGAAAGGTCCCTTCCAACCCTGACTATTCTAGGATTCTATGTTTCCATTTTTGTTGTATATGTATATGTATATAAATTGTTCTTTTTTCATGCAAGTTTCTTGCAATTTTTGCTCCTTTTCTATTGCAGGAATATTATATTCAATGGTAAGTCATAAAGTATTAGAAAGGTAACAATGTATAGGTCTGTGAAATGCATTATGGATGACTTATTAATGCAATAATATGTGCCTAGGCTTTATAGCATTCCTAAAGATTAATTTACTCGGGTGGAAAATTGTATGAAATTTCTATGTTACTTGGTTCCGGATGTGGCAGAAGTACCTAGGTTGTTCATGGGCGCAGGCTTTGTTATTCTTAACAGATGACGCTAACAAAACAGCATTTTATTTTATATAATTTCCAGGCTGTACCTCTGACCCAGGTATTATTGGTCAGCTGGAAAACAGTGCAGAAAAGATATATCTGAAAGCTTTGAAAAAGAAAGCTGAATTGTTTTACTTACCATTTTGGAAAGAAAGATAGCCTGCCTTCATTTCTGTTGATTTCTTGACTTAATTTACTTACAATTCTATTTAAAAGAAACAAAAAAAAGAGTTAAGAAAACCTTCTTGAAACTTGTCAGTTGTTTTCTTCGCTGCTTTCCCTCAATAGTTGCTAAATTAAATCTGGTAATTCAGAATTACTATTTCCTATGTGGTAAGAATGTTGAATTTATCATCTTATTACAGAGTTGCACTGTAGCATATCCAATTGAAAACTAGGCTGTTTTTACATAGATAAAACCCCGTATTGTTGGATTGAGTTTAAAAATAAACATTAAACCCAGCAAGCCGTAGAAACTTTGGGTGTGGTAGCCATCATGCACTAGAACGCTGCTTTAAATAACGGTGATTGCATTTGTATTATTTTGCATGGAAAAAGCAGATAATGCTTCAGGAAACAGCTTCTACCAAGCTTATGGTTGCAGAAGTGGGGATTAAAGGTACCCTTTGTCTACTCTGTTCTTTTTTGTCTCTCTCCTCCTGCAACCAAAATACACCTAATCCAGAATCCCTCCTGTAAAGAAGGTGAAAGGGTTGATATAGTTCCATGTTCTAGCACATTTGCAGGGCAGAAATATTCATGGAACATATGAAGACTATAGCTGTATGTCTAGAGAGTTTTTTCCAAGGTGAAGTGTTTGTCATCACTTGTGAGCAGTTGTACAGTGAATAACAACTGATGGAACACAGCCTTGAGTGACATTTTGGTCAGGAGCATACGTTTATGCTGCTAGTACTGCTGGCATCCATAGCCTGGGACTGAGGTTTTGTACTGACTGACTCCCTGAGAACAACTCTGAGTTTACAGGGCAGTCAGTACTGAGATTAACAGAATTAAGTCCACTGAGAGCAACAGAATTCTGCTCTGCTAGTAACGAAGTTTGCCTCTATGATGATTTTGCTTCAAATAAAGTTTTTATTTCAAAGACAGCTTCTGACAAGTCATGCCCTGATTCTTAATTGTCAATATTTCTTTTTGAGGAAAGTCCTACCGAGAAAGTCTGGTGACAACCAAAGCAAATTCGTTACATAATATCTGGTTAAAAAGAACCCATTTTACTTCTAGCTTATATTCTTTAGGCCTATCAGAGACAGTAATTGTGGAAATAAAAGTAGTATGAAAAGATATCAGGAACTCAAAATGTCTGTTTATCTCAGATTCTAAATTCTGTAAAATCCTATCTTTATTGTTTGTTAGTACAGAATTCTTTTCCATACTTCTTAGATCTGGTCAATCAACTTTTATATCAGCATTGTAAAATCTTTGTTTATGGCCAGGCAGTTACCACTTGATTTTGTTTTTCTGCTTCTTTCATGTCTTTTTCTGCTACTCAGCAATAATAATCCCCTAGTTTTTTCGAAATGACCTCATTCATGTCTAACTGCTTTTCTGGGCTGGGACTTAAGGAAGACAAGCTTTCGAGCAATCTATTATTAAAAAAAAAAAAGCTAATAAAAACATACTATTTCTTTTTAGATCCTGAACCATAATAAAAAGCTTTCTCTATTTTGACTGTCCCTTCTCTTACCCTTGCTACTTTTCTAATACCTACCTTACTGTCATTCAGATTGAAAGATAAATTCAAGGCGTAGGGTTGATGTGTTTTATTATGGAAAATGCTATGGGGACAGATCAGGCTGCCAGCAAGTATCAGAGAGCAAGCAATTTCAGATCAGTATAATTGTGCTGTCTGAAACGGATGAAGGATCCAACTCAAGGATCCAAGTATGTAAATAGAAAGACAGAGGAAAAATAATTTTGGGGTTTTTCTTTTTTAAGAGACTACTTCGCAATTTTCTGATTTGAAGCCAATATTGTCATACTTGTCCCTTTTGAAATAAATACATGGACAAATGTTAATAATTTAAGGATTACAGCTGTCTAAATCTGACATCATTTCCCAAACAAATTGTATAAAGCAAGAAAAATGCCAAGTTATAGACATAGGACTCCTCTTGCTCTTCTTTCCCGTGCACTCAAGAAATTTCATTGTGCTGCAGGTGACAAGGAAGCTGCCGTGTGAATGATAAATTCCATGTGAACCATCAGGAAATGTTCCGGGGTGAGCAGCGCACTGCATACACCAGCGCTTTGGTTGAGAAGTGGATTACGGAACTTGTGTGTGGCTTATTCTCTCTTTTCAAAGAGGTAGAGGAAGGATCTTTCATAATATTGTGTTTATTTTCAGCTAAAGAAAGAAAATGAAGATCACTGGGTTTAGAGCTAATAATTCTTTTAGTTCAGGCTTCCGTGGGTATGAATGAGACATGAGTGTTTGGAAGCTTTCTGGACTAAACCAGGATTATTAGAAGAAGGCAAAGTTTAGAATGGTAAGACTATACAAGGAACATTATTAGAGAAGACTGGTGCACGGAGCAGCTGAGTCTGTAGCCATGTGAGGAAGGAAGTACCAAAACCACACAGCTCTGTGAGTTGTGGGAGTGGATGATAGGAGAGGATAAGGCAACAGCACTTGCAGAAAATGTTACTCAGACTTCTCTTTCTGCCTCCTTTGCCAGACGCTTAGCTTAAAACTGGCAGGAAGTTGAAAATAAAAAAAAAAACACCGCACAGCCAGCCCCCAAAGCAGTACTCCAAAACTGGCTTTTGTTCGCTTAACTGCAGATATTGTTGTGAGTAGAATCCATTCTATCTGTATTGGGATAAAGGACTTAAGATAGGTGAGAGAGATGGAAGGCAAAGCCCTGTATGGCCAGGAAGTTGCACGTTGCAGGTTGAACACTGTCAAGATCACAGTTTATGATGAAGTCTTTGTTTTGGCCTTTGAGAAGAGCCTGTTGGGCAGATGCAATACTATTATGTTGGCTTCAAAACTGACTAAATATCAGTTATGTTCTAAACCTTTCAATAGCCTTTAGCATCCCATCTGAGAGAGCATGTGTGCACACACATTCACTTCTGCCTAAGGGATACCTTTTTAAAGAGAAGAGCACCCTATATTTATTTTTTGGTTTGCACTTTGACTCTCATGAAAGTAGAATGACTTTCAGACCAGGCCATGTCTGTAGGCTGTGAATGTGTCCGATTCAGAACTCAGCACACTCCCCATGTTTGATCTGGCAGATGCAATTATATACTTTAGTGCAATGACCTTTTTTTTTTATTACCGGAAATTTTCACAAGTGCTACGGGATACGCCATAAGCTTTCAGACCTAGGCTGAAAATTTCAAATCTCAGGTTTGCCAGCAAGGTGCCACTGAGGATAGCCAAAGGGACCAACAGCCTGTGTTAGTACCTTGGCTTACTGAAAACTTGGAAATGTTTTCTCTCAAAATAGTAAACAATAAGAGTGGCAAAGACTAACTTCAGTGTTTCGATCATGGTTCAGGTATCAACCAACCACCAACATTTTGTATGAGATCTTTGCTTTTTCTTGTTTAGTAATTCTAACCACATTAAGTAAGGCACATTCAGTTGAATGTGCTTTAAAATATTTTGCGAGACTCATGTTTGTTATCCACAAGTAAAAATCTTTATGACTTTCTGTCACTGCCAATAGTGATGATGAGCATTAAGAAAACTCCATGTGTCTCTTAAGCTGTATATTTGCCTTTTGTTTCATTAGATTTATACCAAAATGTTAATTACACCCTCATGATTGGGTCTGGGTTTCATTTAGTGCTTAAGACAGATATTCAATGTCTGCTCTTTGTAAATGTACCATATCCCTTCCCCGTTTCACCACTGTACCACTTGCTCTTTCAGGATGTTGTTTCAGTGTGTTGTTTGTGAAGCCTCAGGTGTGTATGTTAACCTAGCCGTATTAGTATTAAATTAAGTAGTTCCTTCGTAAGATAGAGTAAGTACATGAGTAATATGAATGAGTTCAACAAAAAACATAACACTACAGTTTTTAACAGTTTTTCATATTGTTATAAAAATGCTGAGTGTTAAGCATAGTCTGTGTATGTTTGAAGAAAACAGGCTGCAACTGAGTGAAGCTATTAAGAACTGAACAAATTGTCAGGTCAGCTGTGATGTGCTCTCTTACTTAGGATGACACCTACATTCATGATAACCCAATCACAATGTCACAATTATTTATTTTAATTTCTCAGTGGGAAGAGGGAGAAATGGATGTGTTAAGTGTTCCTACCAATAGATTACTTGGCCCAAATGTTGCTGCTCCTTAAAGGTCCGTGGCAACGTGATAATGTTGGGGTAATGGCTGAATGTGTCCTGGGCCATAGATTTCCACTCAATCTGTGAATGAGTGAGGTAGGGAAAACTCATTGTGGTCTGGAACCTGGAGACTGGGTTCTACCACATCTAATCATGCAGTATCAACTCTTCAAAGATCCTTCATCAGTTCCATAGCAGATCTGTGTAGGTCACTGGAACATACAGGCATATAACTTTTCATAGAATGGCAACTATGCTTAAATTCCTAAGATACGGTTATCATTCTTAAAAGCAAATTTTTCCCAAGTGATTTAAAGCTGATACTCTGTATTTTCAAATAGAAATGTATATTTTCAAGTAGAAATACTATGTGGTGGCATTTTCTATTTAGCTTGAAGAGATTCCTGAAGCTCAGCATGTGCCGTTTGAACTGGAGCCTTAAACCGGTCCAAGAATCTTCATTCCCTCTTCCCTGTGCCCAGCCAGAGCCGTCCAACTACAACACAGAACTGGCAAAGACCAAGTGGCTTTTTCCACCTCCCTCTTGTCTAAAGGAAAGGGTGAAACTGGAGTTACCTGTACTCTGCCTTTTTCTTTGGGACCTTGTGCCTGAGCCACAACTTTGACTCTACTGTGCACGTAAGAGGGAATGAAAGAAAGGCTTCTATGTTAAATCAAAATATAGCATTAAGCAAAGCTAATTTTCTAAACTTCTCCCTAAGATTGCTGTAATAGCAACATAAGTGCAAGAGGTATCAGGGTTTCAAAGAGTGACAGCATCATCAATGCAAATATTCTGAATGAAAGTAAAAACTTCATATTTATCAGAGAAGCCCCAAATGGAATAATAGTTTCAAATTTACAGGTTCATTTAAAGGCCTAGATACTGCAAGGAAAGGAAGGCACACAGGTTTCCAATTGTCTAATGCTCTGTTAGGCACAGCTTTACACATAACTCAAAGATGAGGACAACTTTTGGTTTTGATTCTCTCAAGTACTCCATAAAAAATTCAGTCTTATTCAGTCTTCATTTGCCAGCCCCCACAAGTTATAATGCCCCAATAGACATGCAGGATAGATTTCCCTAACCATGCCAGTGACGATCACCTCGTGTACAAGAGCTCAGTATTTCTGGCAGGCATACGAGACAGTTAGGTGGTGACTGCAGACAAGACTGGGAATCCCTACGGAGGTAAAAGGACTGTGGAGCTTGTTACAGTCCCTGGAGAAGTCTGTGTGTGGCCTATGCAGGTGCAGGGAATCCTGTGCAGACTTTGTGTCCATTAACCCTTTTGCCTGCAAAAGGGTTGCGAGAATAAAACTTGCAGGACTGTCTGCATGCATCAGCCACTTTTATATGGTACCCTTAAATATATGTAAAATTTTTAGCAAAGTTTTCAATAACAAGCTCAGCCCTTTTAATGGAGAGTTCTGAAGATTTTATGGAGTATTTTAATTTTCAAAATAGTGTATTTAAAATAAGTATTTAAAAATAAGCCAAAAGAAGATTCGTGAAGATGTGCAACTGTAACATGGCTGATAGAGATTAACTTTCGAAACAATAATTCTGTTAATAATAACAGAAGATTGAGGCGGGTTTATTAGTTTTAGGAATTGGCCTATCATACTTTGTAATGACAACTGTTACCTACTTAAACACTTAAAGATTCTTGTAAAAGTCACAGAATCATCCCCAAGTAATGACACAGTTATATTCAAAACCTGATCAGTAGATTTGCTCAAATGTATATATTTAGTAAAACCACATACCCAGCTCAGGAGGTCTGTATGGATGTGAGCTGCGGTTTGCAAGTCTTGTATAGTTGCAAGTGCAGAGTTCTGTTCTCAGCACATGTAGGTCAGCATAACCCTGCTAGAGGTACTGGAGAACAAGCTCTCGTGTATGTGTACTTTTTATTCATTTCACTGGCCAGTGCTGTAAGTGTGACACTTGCTAGTTATATTAAGCATCTTTACAGAATATGCTCAGATTTTAGCGCTGTTGTTAAGTATCAGGTATGATACTACAAGATGGTAATGTGTCTTTCAACTTGCAGAAGAACTAACTCTCCCTACTGGGTGAGGTTTGCACTATGATTTAAAAGTAAGGCATGAATGTGTGCTAGTAAAAGTCAACAGCAAGCACTTTCTGTTTTGGTGAGAGTGTGGAGATTCTAAAGTAATTAAATTAATGTTTTAAATGGCAACAAGTTCTCTTTCCTGATAAAACTCTAAATTCTTGTTTTTAACGGTGGCATTGCATGGATGACCTCACATGACACTAACCTTTTTCCATGTATATTCACAATATTCTAGGGATATTTTTCCGTGTTTGTAAGTATAGAGAAAGCTGAGAACAAGGGCATTAGTTCCAGAACTTTCATTCAGATTGATTAATTTACTTATTTACTCAGTCTATCCAGTTGTGCACCAAGCTTTACTCTTCTTTTAAAGCTCTTGATTTTGAGTTCTTGTTGAGAAGCCCAGAAGATCTGCCTAGAAAAGGCTGTTCACTTTCTGCTAGAGTGTTACAAGGTAAGTGGACTGTGAAAATCAAATTTTCAAAACATTTTTGAGATATCAGTAGATTAGACGAGGAGATAGAAGCAACTCCACATTGTTAGATTTCATTTTCACTATTCACCTATGACATTAATATCTCTTGTATGTGTGTGTTTATCTGTTTATCTCCACCAACCACTTTTGACTCACAAATTTGAAAGGAAATCACCAAAAGTTCTCAAAAGTTAAAAAAAGAAGAACATAAGGCAATTTTGCCAAATGACTATTAAGAGGGACAAATTTTCAGAGACTTATAAGCAATGCCTTTTACAGTATGGTGAGTTTTTCACGGAAAATCTGGTGTAACTCTGGTCCTTCAGCCTCAGTAACCTAGTTAAATCTTGCTTGTAATTGACAGCAAGTTAAAAATGCTGAAATATCAGGGAATCTTTTTTTTTACAGCATCTAGGCCCCCTTATTATGACCATTATACATTATACAGGACCAGTCCTTATTATTGTTAGCCAAACCTGGCTTCTGTTGTCAAGGACAACAAAAAAAGTTTCTATAAATATATTAGCAATAAGAAGAGGACTAAGGATAATCTCTGTCCTCTGGTAGACGGGGCCGGCAACATAGTGACCAAGGATGAGGAAAAGGCTGAGGTACTTAATGCCGTCTTTGCCTCAGTCTTCAGCAGTAGGACCAGTTGTTCCCTGAGTACCCAGACCCCTGAGCTAGAAGACAGGGATGGGGAGCAGAATGAAGCCCCTGTTATCCAAAGGGAAATGGTGAGGGACCTGCTTCAGCACCTGGAGGTGCACAAGTCTATGGGGCCGGATGGGATCCACCCAGGGATACTGAAGGAGCTGGCGGAAGTGCTCACCAGGCCACTTTGCATCATTTATGAGCAGTCCTGGACAACCGGGGAGGTCCCAGCTGACTGGAGGTTAGCAAATGTGACACCCA